>JAAALK010000179.1:0-46744 GCA_019279435.1 Zizania palustris
CCCTCGCCTATTCTTTTAGTCCAAGAGTATGGGTAGATATCCAAGGCACGATATTTTGGGCCGACCCCATTCTAATAGAATGTCAAGGATTGGATCTCATTCTAGGGATGGATTGGCTAAATAAACATCAAGGAGTGATAGAATGTGCCCAGAGAAAAGTGACTGTGACTAATGAAGAAGGGACTATCGTCACATTCCAGATGCCAAGCATGAAGGAGGGACAAGTCTACATCAGATTACCTTGGAGGAGATACCAGTAGTCAGTGAATACCCGGACGTATTCCCAGAGGATTTACCAGGGATGCCACCCAGGAGGGATATCGAGTTCAGGATCGACTTAGTGCCCGGAACCACCCCTATTTATAAGCGACCATACCGGATGGCCGCCAATGAGTTAGCTGAGATGAAGCAGCAGTTGGAGGATCTCGAGAAGAAAGGCTACATCAGACCTAGCACATCGCCATGGGGTGCCCCCATCATCTTCGTCGAGAAGAAAGAAGACAAGGCAAAGCGTATGTGTGTGGATTACCGCGCCTTGAATGAAGTAACCATCAAGAATAAGTATCCATTGCCTCGGATCGATGATCTCTTCGACCAGCTAAAAGGAGCTACGGTATTCTCGAAGATCGACCTGCGTTCTGGATATCATCAGTTGAGGATTCGAGAAGAAGATATACCCAAGACTGCCTTTACCACCCGTTATGGCTTATATGAGTGCAGGGTTATGTCCTTTGGATTGACCAACGCCCCTGCATTCTTCATGAATATGATGAATAAGGTGTTCATGGAGTATTTGGACAAATTCATCGTAGTCTTCATAGATGACATCCTCATTTATTCCAAGGACCAGAAAGAGCACGAGACTCACCTCCGGTTAACCCTAGGGAAGCTAAGGGAACACCAATTATATGCCAAGTACAGCAAATGCAAGTTTTGGACGGCAGAAGTAAAATTCCTTGGACACATCATCTCTGCGCAAGGAATCGCAGTAGACCCTACCACCGTAGAAGCAGTTACAGATTGGCTGCCACCCACGAACGTATCTGAGATACAGAGTTTTCTGGGTTTGGCCGGATATTATCGGAGATTCATTGAGAATTTTTCTAAGATAGCCAAGCCAATGACCAAGTTGTTGCAGAAAGGAGAGAAGTTTGAATGGACTCCTGAATGCGAGGAAAGTTTCCGCACTCTCAAGACCCGTCTGGTGTCAGCACCCATACTAACCCTACCCGATATCCGTAAAGACTTCCATGTCTACTGTGACGCATCTCGCCAAGGATTGGGATGTGTTCTTATGCAAGACGGAAAGGTTATCTCTTATGCCTCCCGTCAGCTGAGACCTCATGAGTTGAACTACCCAACCCACGATTTGGAGTTAGCCGCGGTAGTGCATGCCCTTAAGATTTGGAGGCATTATTTGGTTGGAAATCGCTGTGAGATCTTTACGGACCACAAGAGCTTGAAGTACATCTTCACACAGCCGGACCTCAATCTGAGGCAAAGACGATGGTTGGAATTAATAAAGGACTATGACTTAGGTATTCACTACCACCCTGGAAAAGCTAATATGGTAGCTGATGCATTAAGTCGCAAGGGATATTGCACAGCCATGATAATTCAAGAACACGCACCCTTGTTATGTAAAGAAATGGAAAAGTTGAATCTTGGATTAACCACCAGAACCTATCTAGCCACCTTGGAGACTCAACTTGTCTTGTTCGAACAAATCCGCGAAGCTCAATTGGAAGACCCAGATATAGCTGCCATTAGAAAAAACATGAGGCAAGGAAAAGCCCCAGGATTTTCAGAGGACGAGAACGGCATCATATGGTTTGGAACCCGGATATGTGTACCGGATAAGCCAGAGATGAAGACCCTTATCCTGAGAGAAGCCCATGAGACATTGTACTCCATTCACCCCGGCAGTACCAAGATGTACCAGGACCTGAAAGAACGTTATTGGTGGGTCAGCATGAAAATAGAGATTGCACAGTTCGTCGCCGAATGTGACACCTGCAGAAGAGTGAAAGCCGAACATCAGAGACCTGCAGGATTGTTACAGCCACTTAAAGTGCCCGAATGGAAGTGGGAAGAGATTGGTATGGATTTCATCACCGGATTACCAAAGACCCAACTTGGGTATGATTCTATTTGGGTAATCATCGATCGGCTTACGAAAGTAGCACATTTCATAGCTGTCAAGACGACCTTTAGTGGCCCTAAGCTTGCAGAACTATACATGGCCCAGATCGTATGTCTTCATGGAGTACCCAAGAAGATAGTATCCGACAGAGGAAGTCAGTTTACCTCTCGTTTCTGGAAGAACCTTCAAGAGGAGATGGGCACGAGATTGAATTTCAGTACCGCCTACCACCCTCAGACAGATGGACAAACAGAGAGGGTAAATCAGATATTGGAGGATATGCTTAGAGCATGTGTCTTGGATTTTGGAGCCACTTGGGACAAGAGCTTGCCGTACGCTGAGTTTTCGTACAACAACAGCTATCAAGCCAGCCTTCAGATGTCTCCTTTTGAAGCCCTATATGGACGTAAGTGCAGAACGCCTCTACTTGGGACCAAACCGGTGAATCCCAAGTGTTCGGAACGGACATTCTTCGTGAAGCTGAAGAGAAGGTACGTATCATCAGAGACCGGCTCAAGACAGCCCAATCACGACAGAAGAGCTACGCAGACAATCGACGCCGAGACCTAGCCTTTGAAGAAGGAGATCATGTCTATCTTCGAGTTACGCCTCTCCGTGGTACTCAACGGTTTAACATGAGAGGAAAGTTGGCCCCTCGATATGTTGGACCATTCCCCATTATCTGACGCCAAGGCGAGGTTGCTTATCAGTTGGAACTACCACCCTCATTGGCTGGAGTGCATGACGTATTTCACGTATCTCAACTCAAGAAGTGTCTCCGCGTCCCCACAGAGCAAGTGGATTTTCAGCAGTTGGATGTTCAAGAAGATTTGACCTACGTGGAAAAGCCGGTCAAGATATTGGAAGTCAAAGAAAGGATCACCAGGAGTCGGGTCATCCGCTTCTGTAAAGTGCAGTGGAGCAATCATCCGGTAGAGGAAGCTACATGGGAAAAAGAAGACGAACTCAAGGTACAGCATCCTGAGCTATTCGAGGATTGATCCGAATCTCGAGGACGAGATTCTTTGTAAGGGGGATAGGATTGTAACACCCCAAGAAATAAAAACAATAAAATAAAAGAAAAACATTATTTAAATCATTTCTGGATTTATTATTAAGGGAAAATCATAAAAGAACCCAAATAAAGCCAAACAGGGAGAAATATTCAAAATCTGGACTTGAAAATTTTATGAGATGAACTAGAGGCCAAGATATAATTTTAGGAATTTTTACAAATTTTTATCAACAGTGATTCAACCCTTAATCAAATAAATGAATTACTGGAATTATTTTAAATCAGAAAACAATTTTAAATCCTTAATGGGCCTCAACCTCGAATTCACCCCGAGCCCAGCCCAATCCAGCAGCGTGCCACCGACAGGTGGGGTCCGCCTGTCGGCGCACTCCCTCGCTCCTCTCTCCTCCACCGCGCCCCGCCTGGCCCACTTGTCAGCTTCCCCTCTCTCGCCCTCGCTCCCCGACAACCGTGGCCCGCCTGTCGGTGCCGTTGTCTTCATGCTCGGCCACTGATAGGTGGGGGCCACCTGTCTGGTGCTTCGTCTCCGATGGAAGGGGATCGCCCCCTTCCTTTCTCCCGGCGACCACCTTCTGTTCCTCGCCGCCGGCCGCCCGCGATCGCCCGGATCACCCCGGATCACCTTCCCCGCAAGCCACCGCCTCCCTTCCATCCATGGCCGACGCGTTTTCACGCTTATGGAAAGCTTCCCGAAGCTTTTGGTAACCCTCGCCGGAGCTCACGGGAACCCTTCGGTTCCTTGCCATAGGGAGGCCGACGACCCCCTATTTAAACCACCAGCGACCACCGCCCTCAGCCACACCGTAGCAGCCCGAGCCGAGCGAGAACAGAGCGCCCATTTCCCGTTTTTTCGGGCTCCCTCTCTGTCTCGACTCCGGCGAGCCATCGCCGTCGACCCCGGCCTCCTCCGCCCTAGCCACCGCCACCAGAGGGACCGTCGACGACCCCCCATCCCCGGCCACCCTCCGTTGGCCTTGGAACCCGCCGGATCATTGTCGCCGTCGAGCTCCCGAACCCTCTCCGTCGTCTATGCTCACCGCCGGTCACCTCCAGGCCCCCATCGTCGCCACCGAAGGTACTGTCAGGACCTCCTTCCCCTCCGCGTTCCATTTTTGGCCATAGCTAAGCTCCTAGGCGCTCGCCGCCACCGTCGCCACCGCACCCGAACCCCGCCGTCGCCGGAGACGAAGGGTACGAGCCCCTTTGCGCACGTGCCGTGCCGGATCGCGTCACGGCCGTCCGATCGTGATCGGAGAGATACGATTATCTGGGCCCTCGGATCTGGTCAAAGGGGTATCGTGCGCTCACAGACGTCGATCGCGACTTAAGGCGCTGGAGCGATCTGGTGCGTCCACGTCATACCGGTTCGCGAGATCTAATCGTGGCCGTCCATTTTCACTTACGCCTCCCACCTCGCGCCCGATCGCTGGATCCAGATCCAACGGCCCTGGTTGATCCGGTCCACGCGCATAGTGGCGCAGTCCACCGTGGGCCTGGCTCACCATGGACCAGAGGCTGATTTCTGGTTTTAAATAAAATTCAGAAAATAGTTTAAAACTTCAAAAATTCATATCTTGCTCAATTTAACTCCAAATTTCACCATTCAAATTTTGTTAAATTCAGAATAATATTCTCTACACAGTAATGCCATAAAAACAGTATGTTACTGTTACCCAAAATATTCTTAATAAATCAATGAATAAAAACCCCTTAGGATTAAAATTAATAATACAGAAAATAAATTAGGAAAAATCCTAAAAAGTTAAACTTTACTGTTTTATGCAAAAACTCAGAATATTAAAATATTACTTCACATAAAAACACCCACAACTATGTGTGTTCCTTTATTTGGTGGATTTTATCTGTTTATTGAATGTATTATTTATTTTTCCGTATCGAGAAGACTACGAGTTCGTCGAGGAGCAGGAGTTCTACCCCGAGGTTCCTCCATCCCCCTTTGCTGATCCAGGCAAGTCATCGACCACCTCTGTGAAAACAGTTGATCATAATTGAGCCTATGTTTTAATAAATTATCGCTATAACTCATAGGTTAATATTGCATTAGTACAATAAGCAAGCCTTACACTTATATTTATTAGATCCCCGTGCTTGTGTGCAAACCCAAGCCATGCTTATTGAGCCTTAACTCCTTGTCACTCTACTATAAAAATATTAGCTAGTGCCCAATGTACCGGCACAACTGCTATAGGATAAAAAGAATGAGTCGTAGATAGCTGGATTCTGTATATGAATTTCCCCGTTATTCTCGTCTCTGGACTCTGTTGGAGTTGGCTAAGTTATAAGTATGGTGGGTTCCGGGTGCAAGCTCGGGCACTGGTTTGTCGCACCCGGGGCACTATAAGGACCGATCTGCGCGATCTGTTGCAAAGCACTTCCATACCAACCACAAGTCTAATGGGTAAGTCCTAACTGGAAGTATGGAATACTCCGGCTCGATGCACCATAGAGGAGGGGGCAAGGGGCTAGCCTGCGAGCGACTTGTACCGACGAGGCTCAAGGGGGGGTATGGTGGGGCTCCGATGCGTCGGGACACCATATGAAACCCATAAGAGGGTGCTATTGGGTCGGGGAGGACTATATGAAAGGTTTTGGCACGAGTTCCCGTGTGATGGGTCATCTCGTTACACTTCGGTGTAGGTGATGAGTGCGTGCCTTGTGGGTACAGTGGTACATCTCTGATCAGAGTTATTAAATCTTTTCGAAAAGCCGAGCCCACGGTCAAGGGCGGGTTGTGTGACTACTCGCAGTTAGTTTACAATTGTTTGAATGGTCAAGTTATTCATGGCACGTAAAGACTGTTGAGCGAGGTGGGGCTGACTGTACCCCTCGAGTTAGAAGATGATGCACACACACATGTTTACTTTTCCGTACCAATAAACTGCTCACATTTAAAGCTTTACAATTATGCTGCTTCCGCAAAACTAGCCACTATCTCCCTTGTTAATTACCTTGCATTATATTTGCACTCGGTGGCTTGCTGAGTACATCTGTACTCACCCCGTTGACTTACACCATCAGAGCCAGTCTACTACGAGGAGGATGAAGGTCTGGAGTAGCGACCCAGTCAAGGCGAGACTGGAAGGAGGCGTTCATCTAGGACCCTTGTTTTATTAGTTTCTCTTCATCTTTAATCACTTTTGTATTAATGTGGTCTACGAACCATGAATGATTGCCTGTATTGTACGTGGTCGCATGATGAACGTCTTGTTTTATTGATTTTCTATGGAATTTCAATAAAGTCCTGATTTATTAAATCGGGGCGCGACACCTCCACCCCTGCTATGTCTGCGGAAATGACCAAGGGGTCGGCATGAGGGAACTTTACCTCTGCGGCATCACTGGCAGTAAACGAGATGGGCACATGGGACCACTCTGGCATTCCTTCCGCGGAACTCGAAGTCCCAATGTGCCCAACCTCGCGGATGTACTCACGCCGCTGCCTTTTTGACATGTTCCCGAGGGTCCCCCCTCCAGAGATGGGCAAGAACACTCTCTTGCCGCGGTCTTGTGGGTCTTCCTGCTTCGGTGGTGGAATAATATTGGCCACCAGAAGTCGCATGGGGGTTTCTGGGACACCGGATCGGGCCACGATCTGCACAGGCTCCGACCGTGCTGCTGGTGGGGCTCGATCCGAAGTACTCCGACCGATACTTCGCCCCAGGTAGTCGCCCCGAAGGGCGAACACTACTTTGCAATCTTTCGTGTCATGGCTCCTATTGTCGCCATGCACACAACAGAAAAAACTCTGGTGCCTGCCCGACGCCCTCTCTTGAGGCTTCGCGGCTCTAGCCTTGAAGTTCTGCACCTGCTGAAAATTGGCAGGTGCATTTGGGGCAGAAGGCGCAATGTTCAGCACCTCTGAACATAAATGCTTCTTCCCTCGCCTGTGCTCATTGAAGCAGTTATCTTGAGGGGGTTGCAGAGGAGCCGAGGCTTCAGGCTCCGTCTTGACTTCTCGGAGGGTAGGTGCGGGTGCTCCGGCTCGCCGGAGACAACCTTCCTCCACTTTGGCATATTGTTCGAAGTATGCCATCAGTTGTGCCACAGACGTCACCGGCTTCCGATGGAGTTTGCTGAGGAGGTCGGGGTTTAGCACCCCTTCGCGGGCGGCGTCGACTACTGTTGGCGTAAAAGATTACGCTAACAGGTTTCTGTAGAAAAGAAACTAACAAACGAAGTGTTTGTGAAGCAAACTGTTCTAAGCCTCCGAAAGGATAATAACTTAGAATAGTTCGAAAGTGTGTATTGAATCACTTGTATTCGGTCCCTATTACAGGGTGAAATGGGGGGTATTTATAGGCCTAAACATTAAGGAAAAGACCTATTTACCCCTCTATTACAACCGACATTAAGGAAACTATTCGGTTTCCTTAATAGGGCTAAAATGGTAAAAGACTAATCTAATAGGATAGAAGAAAAGTCTTCCATCTTAGCTGGCAGAAAAGATCCTGAAGGGCTTTAGTTCGAAGACATACTTCGAACCAGTGCCTGTCTTCGGGCTTCGAACGGGGTTCTGAGCATCTTCGAAGATGATCTTCGGACAATCTTCGAACTGGTTGGCTGTCTTTATGCTGCTTCGGCAATAACCCCGAAGATGAGATATTTTCCCCCAACAGTAGCCCCTCGAATACGCTTCTCCGTTGACCTGTAACGTTTAGGAGAGCAGTATACGCAAGAAAAGTAATCATGCGTAGGGGTTAACAGATTTATATCATCTCCGAATTATGTGGAGATATATGCTTCAGATTGGTATTCGAAGAAGTCATATTCAAAGTGACTTAGAAGTATCTTTAAAAGGACCGAAGACTTTCTAGACTTAGAAGAAATAGCCGTTAGCCTGTTTCTTCTAACGGAAGTTATACGATGCGTTATTTTCGGAGGAAAATAACGGGCGAGAATGCGAAAAGACAGAGCCGAAACGGTAACAAACGAAACACTTAGGCTATAAATAAAGGGTCTAGAAGTTACCCGGTTACCTTTTCACCGCTTTCTCACAGTCAAAAGCTTTTTGAGCCCCTTGAGTTCTTGAGCCCTAGCCTCCATTTCTTCAGAACAATCCAGCGATCGTGATGGTGAAGACCAAGGGATCTGTGCCTCCTTCGGCTTTGGCTCGGCAACAGGCGGCCGCAGCAGCAGCGGCGGCAGCATTGGCGGCGGCACCTCCGATGCAGGCGGCGACATTCATGGCGGCAGGAGGGAGAAATCCCCAAATCCCCGATAATCAAGGTCTGTGCCCACCGTCGACGAAATATTTAGACCAATCTTTTCAACTGGGGCCTTCTGCCTGCAAGAGAGAATCGCTAGCAATGGCAGTAGAAGGGAAAATCAGTACCGGAGTAATGATTCGCAAGCCGGGAAAAGAGCTTATTCCGTCACCGAAGCCTGGAGAAGTAGTTGTATTCGAAGCCTTCTTCGAAGCCGGCTTGGGTCTTCCTGCGGTGGACTTCTTGGCAGAGGTTTTAGATCTGTTTCATGTAACCCTCCCCCAATTATCTCCGAATGCAGTAGCTAGGTTAGCTATCTTCGAATGGGCGTTGAGAGCCGAAGGTTGCGAGGGGAGGGCAGAAATCTTTGCTGCACTTCATAGAGCAACTTGCCAGCCGAAGACCTTCGTAGGCTCCGGAGGTGAAAAAGTGGTGGTTGCCTTCGGAAGCATTAATTTTAGGCTTCGGGACGAATATGTTCTTCAATTTCCTGCCAAGGCCATCAATGCTAGATGGTACACTGATTGGGTCCTGAGGTGGTTTTATGCCGAAGTTGGAGCAAGCAGTCCTCTGGCTGGGCCCCTCAAAGAAATTCAATTCCGAAAAGAAGCCTTAGTCCAGCCTGACGAAGGCCAGCTCGAAGCTCGCCTTAACTTGCTTCAGAAAATTAGCCGAAGGTTAAGCATGCGGGACTTAGCCGAAGAATTCCTCGGACTGCAAATTCCTCCGCTGATGGCCAACTGGCCTATCGTCTTCGAGGATGGCTCGGAAGGCGGTCTTCGCAAGATCAATCTTACTTCGAGCCCTGCAGGTAACTTCGAAACCAACATGCATTGAACATATTTACTTCGAAGAAAGACTAACTTGAATTATTTTTAGCTTCTTCAGCCCCTATTACTTCAGAACAAATTGTAAGGGCTTCGGAGAAGATTTTGGGTGCTCCAACTCCGACTGAGAAAGAATGGCGAGTTAAATTGGTCGGGAGTTGGGAGCGGTTTAACAGAGTATGGGGAATGTTGGAGTTAACTCCGCCCCCTCTGATGGACTGGGTGCCTCTGGAGAAAGGACCCAAGAAAAGAGTGGCTGAAGCCGGAGCTTCTAGCTCCGCAAGGACTCCTGTGAATAAGGTGGCTCGGAAGCCAAGAAATCTCGCACCTTCGGATCCTGCGCCTTCAAGCTCAAGAACCTCAATCTCCGGTTCTAAAGAAGAAGGTATATTATTAGTGAAAATGATTGACGAAGATGCAGCTCAACGAAGTATTCACATTGAAGATACTGCAGGTATACCGGAGCTCCAAGCTAACATCGAAGAAGTAAGAGCTCCGGATACTCAAGAGGAGCAAATTGAAGCCCCTATGGGTGAAGAGGAAGTCGAAGTTCCTGCAACTTCGGTTGTGGAGGAAAGGGCTGGTTACGGAGATGCTCCGACAGCAGAAAATTTAACTGCGGATTCAGATGATGACTTCACCTTCGATCCTCCAATCAGTCCAGTGCTCGATCTTCCGGAAGATGTCGAAGGTAAATTTCGCATAATTCTTATATATTTCTACAAAATTATACAATGTATAATATGTTTTGTTTCCGCAGAGCCTCCTGTTGTCGAAGTACCTCACGAAGATACAATTCAAAGGCCTTCGACAACTTCGGAGCCACACCCGGAGGTTACTCAACAGGGGCCTGGAAGGGGTAAAAGACACATAGAGCCTCTCCCTACTCAAGGATCAACTTCATCTGATTCAACAGATGAAAGTGAATCAACTGAGGGGGGGCCATCTACTGAAGTTCCAAGGACCTCAGAAGAACTCTCCGGACCTTCGCTAAGTAGAGCTGATCAGAAGGCTTCAGTAATGCTTCCTCTCTTAACTCCTTTTTTGGAGGAGAGAACCGGACTTCGGACTCTGGTTAAACCTTTGGGTCAAGCCAGTCGCAAAGTCGGGGAAACAGAACTGGTAGCCATCTTAAGCAGGGCGAAAAGTTCGGAGCTTAACATTGCTATAGAAAGAGCAGCCTACCAGGTACGAAGCATCTTCGAACCAAATAGCAAATTATATATGAATAATTTCTTATTTCAGTTTTTCTTTTTTCTTAGCAAGCAGTCTTGTCCCGCGCCGCAGCTTTATCGGGCGAAAATGAAATTGCTCAACTTCGGGAAGAAAACGAAGCTCTTCAAAGAAATTTTAACTTCTCCGAAGGTCGAGTAGCTCAGATGGATAATATAATATCAGCAGAGCGAAGGGCTAGGCAAAGCTTGGAGGCTGCGAAGAAAGAGCTCGAAGCAGAAAGAGTTGTGCTTCGAGCAGAGATTGAAAAACTGCGGAAGGAGGATGCTGCTAAGGGGTCCGAACTTGTGAGGCTCCAAGAAGAGGCTGGCCAACTCCTGACTCAAAAGAATACTTTGACTACGGAGAATGCTAGAATTTCTGGAGTTTTAGCAGAAACGACTTCGGCCAAGGATGCGCTTATTGCGGAAAAGCTTAAGTCTGAGAAGGTGGCTTCGGAGGTCATCGAGCAGATGCTAGGTGTTTTGGAGTACTTTGGTACTACCGGATCACTACCTTCGGATGACAATGTGACTCTGCTGCGCCGGTTAAAGAGGATCCAAGGAGCAGCGAAGCAAATGAAGACGGCAGGCATGCGTTATGGAGAACTCTCCGGACAAGTGTCTGCCCTTGGATTACTTCGTTACTACGAGGATTTGGGCTGAACAATCACTCCGAGCGCAGAGGGCTCCATCACCTTCGATGACGCAAGACTTTTGAATCCTTCCGAAGGCGTGACTGCCGCCTGGCGAGCCTTTCAAACTTCATGGAGAGCCGAAGGTCGTTCTGCGATCAAGGCTTGGATTGACGAAGGCCAACGTCAGAAGCAAGTTCGGAGCCAAGCTTCGAGCAGTCAGCCTCCTCCGAACCCGCAGGTTTAGGAATTACTTAGGATTTTTTGATTATGTAAAGCTCATGCTTGTAAACATTTATCAATGAAAGTCTTGTTTGTCATATTTTTAGGCTTTGCCTCTTATGGAAGATATCGAAGTGTTAGAGCTTAACAGCGAAGTTCGCTCATTGTGGAACACCTTCGAACTTCTAAAGAGTTATAAGCGTCCTCAATTTCTTATTCCTCGAGATGACTCCGGCGTAATTGCGCCCGAAGTAATCAAAGACGTATTGTCTTATATTAAAGAGGAAGATAAAGAGGTTGACGCAAACACCTCGTCTTCTGAAGACACTAATTGGTCTGAAGACGAAGGTGAAGCCCAAAATAAAAGATCTGAAGATCTTAGAAGCTGGGAAAGGAGCCCCGAGCGGCTTCGAACTTGGGCCGAGCTTCAACAAGAACAGAAGGATTTTAGAGCTTCGAAGGGGAGGAAGAGAGTTAAACGTAAAGTTCTTAGAACTTCCGATGTTGGGACTAGTTGTTCCACCCCTAGCTCTCGGGACCGAAGAGGTCTCCGATTCCTTCTTGGTATAGATACCAATTTTTCATAGTGTAATCTGTAAATACATTTATTTCAATAATGAATGCCGATTTAAAATTGTCTCCATATTTACTAGCCCCTCTTTGGGTATAAGCAACTTCGAAATTTATTCAAAGATGGTTATGCGCAAAGAAAAACTTCGGAGTACAATTTTTTGGGGGTTCGGAGCCCCTCTGTCATTTAAAGATCTTTTGAAATCTTATGAAATGCCTTCGACTTTTTGTAGTCAAAAGAATGGTAACTTGGTACCTTTGTTTTACGAAAGAAATCAATTGAGATAACTTCCAGGACACTTTAGTGTCTTAAGAAATTTGTCACTTTGGACTTATATGAACAGACATTCGAAGCTCATGGCTTAAATGCTGTTTTGCTTTAGCCACCTTCGGCTATTTTTGCAGAAGTCTACCAGCCAATGGCTTGGACTTCGCAGAATTTGGCCACCTTCGGCTCTTTTTACAGATGTCTACCAGCCAATGGCTTGGACTCCGTATAATTGTAGCCACCTTCGGCTATTTTTGCAGAAGTCTACCAGCCAATGGCTTGGACTTCGCAGAATTTGGCCACCTTCGGCTCTTTTTACGGATGTCTGCAAGCTGCAGCTTGGACTCCGTAGATTTTGGCCACCTTCGGCTCTTTTTACGGAAGTCTACCAGCCAATGGCTTGGACTCCGTAGAATGTGGTTTTGGCTCTTTTACGGATGCCTACAAGCCGTGGCCTGGGCTCCGGATGGATTTCAGCCACCACACCGGAGGCTTCGACTTTATGGGTACGAAGTCCGGAAATACAGCCCAGCTTAATGACACTTCCCTCTCGGTCGACCCCATAGTTCCAGCGCGTCCGCTCGGGAAGCTGGGAGTCTATGAGGGGAAGGCAACTATCAGGGTGTATGCTTTATTAATTTAGAGGTGATTACAAGCGAATTACATGGAGCCCTTATGCGAAGTATCGCTTTAGGTGCTCCGCATGCCAAGTATGTGCTAACTCTTCACCTTCTAAATTAGCTAATTTAAATGAACCAGGGCGCCCTGAGCGGACAATTAGATATGGACCTTCCCATTTATTGCCTAACTTCCCTGGTGCTATAATGCTTCGTAGAACAAGATGACCCGGCCTTAACTCGCTGAGCTTAACCTTCGGGTCATACCAAGTCTTCGTCTGCTGATGATACTTTGATAAATTAGCTACAGCCCGAAGTCTTGTTTCTTCTGATAAATCTAACGAAGCTTGTCTTTCTTCTTCAATGTCTGGTTCGGTGCTGCGAAATGATCCCCCTTTGAGCTCCGTTGGAGTCATAGCTTCATCTCCGAATAGTAGTCTGAACGGAGTAAAACCTGTGGACCTTGTTTGTGTAGTCCGAATGGACCATAGAATCTTCGGAAGCTCTTCGGTCCACAGTCCCTTTGATAATCCTACTATTCTTCGATTTAGCCCTGATAAAATATTTCCATTGGCTCGCTCTACGGCTCCATTTGACTGAGGATGTCTCACTGCAGCAAAACATAGTTGAATGCCTAGGTCTTCGCAAAACTTCCTGAAGGGTTCTGCGTCGAACTGTGTTCCATTATCAACTGTGAGATATCTAGGCACTCCGAACCGGCAAATAATGTTCTTCCAGAAGAATTTCTGTACATTGTTCGAAGTGATAGCTGTTAAGGGCTCTGCTTCTACCCACTTAGAAAAATATTCAAGAGCTACCACTGCGAACTTCAGATTTCCCTTTGCTAACGGAAAGGGACCAATTAGATCCATACCCCATCTGGCCATAGGCCATACCGGAGCTATGACTTGAAGAGCTGTTGTTGGGCGATGACTCCGTCGACCCATCCACTGGCATCCTTGACAAGTGCGGACCAAGCTATCCGCATCAGCTGTTATTGTGGGCCAATAAAGCCCCTGGCGAAGTGTTTTTCCTGCCAGAGCTCTAGGGGCTAAATGGCTTCCACAAAGGCCTTCGTGAATTTCTCGAAGAATTTCTTGGCCTTCGGCTTGAGATATACATCGGAGTAGAGGGGAACATACTCCGGCCTTGTATAATATACCGTTGATTAACTGATAGTTTCTTGCTCTGAGCTTTAATCTTGACAACTGGGGCTCTTCGAGCAAATTTGTTCCTCCTTGCAAGAGTTCTATGATTGAATCTTTCCAATCTGCACTAGGAATGCAAAGAATCTCCGCAGAGGCAATTTGTGGCACCGAAGGTATATTGAGCTCCTCATAGAAAGCTTCTTCAGGCACATCCACAGCTCTGGCTGCAGCCTTCGCTAAAATGTCCGCTTGCACGTTTTCAGCTCTTGGTATACTCTGAATGGAAATACCCTTGAAGTGTGCTTCGATTTTGCGGATTTCTTCTAAGTACTTTGCAAGCTGTGGATGTCGAACTTGAAAACTTTTGTCTACGTGCCCTGCTACTATCTGAGAATCTGTCTTTATAATTATTCTTGTAGCCCCTAGAGCACGTGCTTTCCGGAGTCCCAATAAAATCCCTTCGTACTCCGCTATATTATTGGTAGACTTAAAGTTGAGTCTTGCAGAGTACATTGCTCTTTGCCCTGACGGTGAAATCAACACTGCCCCAATGCCTGCTCCGGATGCTTGGAAAGCCCCATCGGAGTAAATAGTCCAAACTCCGTCACTTGATTTCTCCGGAGTCAAATTCGTAGGTGGAGTCCACTCTGCTACGAAGTCTGCTAGGACTTGGGATTTGATAGCTGTCCTTGCCAAGAAAGATATGCCGAAGGGTGCTAGCTCGACTGCCCACTTTCCAATCCTTCCAGTGGAATCTTTGCTTCGGAGCATATCTCCTAAGGGATACGAAGTTGGTACAATTACATTGTGAGCCAAAAAATAATGTCTTAGCTTCCTCGAAGCCATTATCAGAGCATAAACAAACTTCTCAAGTTCGGAGTATCTTGTCTTCGCTCCTGACAATGCTTCGGATACAAAATAGACAGGATTTTGGACCAACTTTCCATTGAAATCCACTTCTCTGACAAGGACTGCGCTGACAGCTGAACCTGTAGCTGCAAGATACAGGAGTAGGGTTTCGTCCGCAATAGGCACCGTGAGTGTGGCAAGATTGCTGAGATAATCTTTAATATCTTCGAAGCTTTTCTGACACTCCGGTGTCCATGCAAAATCTTCGGACCCTTTCAAAGCTTTAAATATTGGCAAACTCCTCTCCGCAGACCTTGATAAAAACCTGCTAAGTGCGGCCAGACGTCCAGTCAGCTTTTGCACTTGCTTTAAATTCTCCGGAGGAGCCATCTTCTGCAGCGCAGTTATTTGAGTAGGGCTAGCTTCAATTCCCCTGCTTGAAACTAAGTACCCTAACAACTTTCCAGCCTTAGCTCCGAATATACATTTTTCGGGGTTAAGACGGATCCCACATGCCCGAAGGCTATTGAATGTTTCTGCTAAGTCTAGGCTATGTTGGTGCTTTAAAGCACTCTTTATTACAATATCATCCATATAGGCCTCCACATTGCGACCTAGTTGATGACCTAGAGCCTTAGCAACTAATCTTGAAAAAGTAGCCCCGGCATTTCTTAGGCCGAAGGGCATTCTTACATAACAGAAGACTCCCGAAGGAGTTACAAAGCTTGTCTTGATTTCATCTTCGCGCTTCAACCATATTTGATGATAACTAGAATACGCGTCAAGGAAGCTTAGTAATTCCGAACCTGCAGTGGAGTCAACTAGTTGATCAATTCGGGGCATGGGGTAGGGGTCACGTGGGCACGCTTTATTCAGAGATGTGAAATCAATGCACATGCGCCACTTCCCGGAAGACTTCTTCCTGACAAAGACTGGGTTGGCTAACCATTCTGTGTGGGCCACTTCTCTGATAATCCCAGCCTTCAACAGTTTTTCAACTTCGTCTTTAGCTAGAGCAGCTCTCTCTGCGGACATCTTCCGGAGTCCTTGTCGAACAGGCCGGGCCTTCGGGTTTACAAGTAAACTGTGCTCAATAATATCCCGATCGACTCCGGTGATATCTTCGTCAGACCAAGCGAAGACATCCAAATTTTCTTCTACGACCTTTTCCAAGGAAGTTGCAACTTCAGGAGGTAAATCTTTACCAAATTGAAAAGTGTATTCTTTACCATCTTTGACAATGATCTTCGTTGCAATCTCTCCTTCGGGACTTGGTCTCGGAAATGACTTCTTCAAAGCTTCGGAGGAGGCTGAAAAAATTTCTTCATTATCCTGGACACTATTTACTTGCCTCGGATCAAGAGGAGGACCGTGACCATATTCTGCCCTCCGAGCCATGGCTTGATCTACGAAGATTGTTAGGACTCCTGCTTGCGTGGGCATCTTCATGCACAAGTAGTTGTGATGCGCCACAGCTCCGAACTGATTCAACATGCCCCGTCTGAAGATGACATTATAAGCATATGGGGCATCTACCACATCAAAGATAACTTCTTCAGTTCGGGCTAATAAACCTTCTCCGAAGGTTACTTCCAAGCCTATCTGGCCGAGTGCATCAAGCGGAGGTCCTGCGAAGCCTTGCAGAGGACGAGCCGCTGGGAGGAGATGCTTCCGGGAAATGCATAACTGATCGAAGGCTTGTACAAAGATGATATCTGTCGAACTACCTCCGTCAATTAGCACCCTTCGGACTTCAGTCCCTGCAATATCAGCAGTAATAACCAATGGATCTGCATGCGGGAACTTAATACCAGCTGCATCCTCCGCAGAGAAAGATATTGGAACATGAGACCACTCCGGCATTGCAGCTGCAGATGACGAAGTCCCAATATGACCTACTTCCCGAACGTACTCTCTTCGCTGTCTCTTGGACATGCTTCCGAGGGTACCTCCTCCGGAGATAGGGAGAACTACTCTCTTTCCTCTATATTGCCCTTCCTCTTGCTTCGGAGGTGGCATAACATTGGCCACCGGAGGGTGCCTTGCAGCATCAAAATTTTCTATCCGCGCCACAGCCTGGACCGGGTCTGGGCGCGCTGCTGCTGGACTTCGGTCGGTACTGCCTCGACCCGAAGTTCTTTCCAAGTATTCTCCCCTTAGGGTAAGGATAGCCTTGCAAGTGTCAGTTGCATGGCTTCGATTCTCTCCATGAATACAGCAAAAAAGGGTCTGGCCCTTGCCAGCCGTTTTCCCTGGCGGCCTCCAGCCGCTGGACTTGTTCCCCGCAGACTGTGGAGCTCTTGGTGCAAACTTCTGTGGGGGTGCAATGTTTAAGACTTCAGAGCGAGGGTGCTTTTGCCCTCTTCTTCGATCATGCTGCGCTTCGAAGACTGGTTCCTGCGGCTGTGCCGAAGTCTTCACCTCGGCTTTAACTTCTTGCAATACCGTTGAAGCAGCAGCAGTCCTCCGAAGCCAACCCTCTTCCGACCTCGCATACTCCTCGAAATATGACATCAGTTGTGACACTGTGGAGATGCTCTTCCGATGCAGTTTATCCAAAAGGCCTTTATGACTAACGCCTTCCCGAGCCGCATCAACCACTGAGGATGTGGACAGCCCCCGAATTTGCGACTTCGTGTGAGCGAAGCGCTTGAAGTACTGCCTCAATGTTTCTCCGGGGAGCTGTTTCACTTGGAAAAGGCTTCCTGTTGACATAGGAGGCACGAAGGTGCCCTGAAAGTTACTTATAAACTTCCTCTTCAACTGTGACCACAAATTGATTGATCCTGGCTTTAAAGACCAGAACCATCTCAACGCCACTCCTTGAAGAGCTAACGGGAAGCACTTCGCCATAGTGTCTCTGACTCCACCGCTAGCCTCAATCGCTAGGGCATAAGAACGCGCGAACTCGCTGGGATCTTCATCTCCGGCATACTTGCAGAGCTTCGAGGTTTTAAACTTCGGGTCAAAGCGAACCTTCTGCAGCTCAGGATGCAACGGAGATTCATTGTCGTAAGAGGCGTTCTCCGGGGCTTCGGGATAACCAAGATCGTCGTCTTCGGGCACTTCGGGGATAGCTGGGGTGGCTTGAGAGCGAAGCCTGTTCGCAGCTTCTTGTCGCCACCTTGCTACCTCAGCTTGGAGGTTGGCCATTTGAGTGGCCATATCTCCAAGGCTATCTTCATCTCCTCCGGAAGGACCTTCCGGGTCTTGAGAACTGGTATGATCAGTTCGAATCGGGATGGAGGGTGGTGGAATGACTCCGGGCGGTCGGAGTATGGAAGGGGTTGACGGAGAGGCTTCGTATCCTCGAGGGATAAAAGCCCCTTCCGGAGTTTGAGGTGGAGGGATAGTCGAAGACCCTCCGACTTCGACTGTGTCGAAGGGTATCTCTCCGGAGATCCGAGAGGACCTCCGAGTGGGATTGCGAGGTGCGCTCCGCTTAGGAGGCATGATGTAAGAAGTTGGTAGAGAACGAAGTTTCTCGAACTAGGTTCCCCACGGACGGCGCCAACTGTTGGCGTAAAAGATTACGCTAACAGGTTTCTGTAGAAAAGAAACTAACAAACGAAGTGTTTGTGAAGCAAACTGTTCTAAGCCTCCGAAAGGATAATAACTTAGAATAGTTCGAAAGTGTGTATTGAATCACTTGTATTCGGTCCCTATTACAGGGTGAAATGGGGGGTATTTATAGGCCTAAACATTAAGGAAAAGACCTATTTACCCGTCTATTACAACCGACATTAAGGAAACTATTCGGTTTCCTTAATAGGGCTAAAATGGTAAAAGACTAATCTAATAGGATAGAAGATAAGTCTTCCATCTTAGCTGGCAGAAAAGATCCTGAAGGGCTTTAGTTCGAAGACATACTTCGAACCAGTGCCTGTCTTCGGGCTTCGAACGGGGTTCTGAGCATCTTCGAAGATGATCTTCGGACAATCTTCGAACTGGTTGGCTGTCTTTATGCTGCTTCGGCAATAACCCCGAAGATGAGATATTTTCCCCCAACAACTACCGAAGAGGTAGACATGCCCTTAATTTGTGACTTGGTGTGGGCGAAGCGCGTGAAGTATTCTTGGAGTGTTTCTCCCGCCCGCTGCTTCACCTGGAACAAACTTCCTGTGGACATCGGGGCCACAAAGGTACCCTTGAAGTTGCTCACAAACTTCTTCTTCAGCTCCTCCCAGGACCTGATCGATCCTGGCTTCAAGGACCAGAACCATCGGAGTGCCACACCTTCGAGAGAGAGGGGGAAACACTTCGCCATCGTGTTGCGCACCCCTCTGCTTGCTTCTATTGCAAGGGCATATGAGCGAGCGAACTCTCCAGTGTCTGACCCACTGGAGTACTTGTGCAACTTCGAGGACTTGAACCTGGGATCAAAGGGCACTCTTTGCAAGTCCGAATGTAGCGGAGACTCATCATCGAAAGTTGCGTTTTCGGCCTCCTCCGGGACTTGGATAGCTTCTGGGAGGTTGTGAGCACCACCGTCTTGAGGCCCTTCTGGAGTCTCGGTGGAGTCTTGAGTGCGGAGGCGATCGGCAGCCTCGTGCCTCCACCTAGCTACTTCCTCCTGAAGCCTGGCCAGTTGAGTAGCTTCGGTTCCAAGAAGGTCTTCGTCTTCATCGGAGGGTAGCTCTGGGTCTTGGGAGCAGACATAATCAGTCCGAAGCACCATAGGAGGAGCTCGGGGACGCCTGGGCACTCGACGCCCAGTGGCATCTTCGGGAATCGTTGGAGCGGTAGAGGGCCCAGCTCCTGCAGTCCGAGGGGACCTTCGGAGGGGACCCGAGGCTTGGCTTCGCTTCAGAGGCATAGTTGGTCACGGAGAGGTCCGAAGATCGGGGACTTCGATTGATCTGAGAAGGCGAGCGGGGGCCTTCGAACCACACTAAGGAGCCCCTTACCAAAGGGTGCGCGGAATATTGGGACTCCGAAGCTCCCTTCGTAAGTGCTCTTCGAAGTGCGGTCAGTAGTAGAGAACAAGCTTTTAGAACTTGGTTCCCCACGGACGATGCCAACTGTTGGCGTAAAAGATTACGCCAATAGGTTCTCTGAGATCAAGAACAGACAAACAGTGAGCTCGTGCTTAAGAACTTACTCGAGCCTCTGAATTGGATAATAACTCAAGTAGTTCGAATATGTGTATTAAATGGCCGGGTGTTTGGTCCCCGTTACAGGGTAGAGGGGGTATTTATAGGCAAAAAATGTCTAAGGAAAAGACCTAACTACCCCTAGATTACAACCGACATAGTGGAAACTATTCGGTACCCGGGGCAAGGTTAAAGAGGGTAAAACTCCCCAAGGCAGATGGATAAGCCAAACATCTTATCAATCTTGTCGCTCTGCTTCGGAGCCTTCATATCTTGCGGAGGGCTTCTCATGACTTCATATCGAGGCATCCTTTGGCTCGACGCCTCCACCTTCGAACAAGAGCCTACCAGCTCTGAAGCTTAGGGAACCTTCGAGTTATTAATCTCTAAGTCTTGAAAGTGAAGCAATTTCCCCCAACAGCTACTAACGTTGTTTTCTCTAGTTTCTTATCAATTGCAGGGTCAAACTGATTAGCACGCTCAAAACCCTTTTTTCTCTAAGATTGTATGACCTGCACTAGAGTTAAGTAGACCTCCAAGGCCACGCGTGTGACCAAAAAAGACACTGTGAAACCAAGTGAGGCCGCACAATGGTTTTTGTCTGTATGATGAGTGATTGACAAGGTTGCTCGAGCTAGAGTGATGAGTGAGTGATGGTTTGATTGTATCGATGGGATCGATGTGTGGATATGGATTATGCCATGGGGATTGGTGTGCGTTGAATCTCTTGTTTTGGCTTGTCTCATGTGTGCAGGGTGGAGATGCTAACTAACTGTCAACGCCGGGTGATCAAGGGTCAAGCAGGAAGCTCGATGCCAGAGGATCAAGGATGTCAGGTGAAGTTGGAGATGATCTCAGGAGTGCACGAGGAGATAGAGCAAGACATGTATGGACAGATGGTCGAGACAGCGTAACGATCAAGTCAGCGAAAGGGAGGCCAGTGTAAGTGATCAGGCGGCTCGAGGGGATCGAGAGCGGGAGAGACTTGCTGGTGGTCGAGTTCGCGGATTGGCGTCACATGTCGGCTATCGAGGTTGCTTTGTCGGTTTTTGCTGAAAACCATCGCATCAGAAAATGTTTTTAATTCCAGTAATTAGGAGTTTATTTTTTTTGTTTTGTCATCTAGATTAAGTGTAATCTTTTAGTATTTTCGTAATTCTTAATTCTGGAAAAATATTAAAAGAATAGGGTCAATGATATAATAAATTAAGAGTTTGCATTAATGGATTTTTCAGAATTTGTAATTCTGAAAATTCATTATGTAAATTAGGTAAATACATAGAACTTTTACCCTAATGTCATTTTGGAAATTTCATTAATGGGCTTGCCTATATAAAGGACCCAAAGGCCTAGGGTTTAGGTGACTCTTTCAACTGAACAATTTGGGGGCTACCAACCACAATTTCTATTTTGTTCTAGCCTTTTTGTTGTTCTTAATTTCGTGCTTATTGTTCATCATCTGTTTGTGTCGGATCAAGCACAGAACAGCACAGCTAGGAGCTTCCAGCGTAGGTACTGTTCATCGCTTTTGTGATTCACTTTTGGAGCTTAGTTTTGAACTGATTTGATGCTGTTTTTGGACCTGAGTTCTTCACAAATTTTGTTGTACAAGTTTCCAAGGTTCCATTTTTGAAGTTTGCAAAAGTTTTTGACCACTGATGCATATATTTTTCTGTCCAACAAATTGCCTAAAAAGTTCTAAAAACTTCTGATTTCTGCCAAGTTTTATTCTGTTTTCAGTCTGGATTCAATCTTTGAGGCGATTTTTGATCTGTTTTGTTTCTGTTTTTGGACCTAAGTTCTACATAACTCTTGTTGTCCAAGTTACAAGGGTTCCTTGTTTTAAGTTTGCAAAAGGTTCTGAAGACAGCTACATATAGTTTTTGGCTCATCTATATGCTATAAAAATTCTGGAAGGTGGTCATTTGCTGAAAATCTTGAAGGCTGAAAGTTGAATCTAGAAACATTTTTCTCCCTTCATTTTCTTTCCTAGCTTGCTGATCATGTGCTACCATATGCAGTGATGTTTTTCGCCATTAAGAACTACATGTACTGCCGAGCACATGTTCCACCAAGCCCATTCTGAAATTGTTTTTATGTGAGTCTTTTGTATAAAACAGAAAAAGTTTCAGAGCTATTTTAATGTGCAGTCTTTGTGTGTGCAAATTCAGTACTGGTGATCCCTCAATCTATCATTTGACATAATATCATATAGGAGGGTGATAACATCTGTATTTATCGGAGTGTTTACTACATCTGGTTTCGCTTGTTCATTTAGGGGTGTGTTGGGTGATTTGAAAAGGTCATCATATTCGCAAGAATTTATCGAGGCGCCTATTCACCCCCCTCTAGTCATCATTCCGATCCCACGGACACCAAAAAATACATATTGAGAAACTAAGTTGAGTTGTGCCTTGGTTTTATGAGTGATGAGTGATTGACATGTTTGATATGAGAAACCAATTTGAGACAAACATTGTTTTGATTGAATATGTTGTGGTTTTAAGTTTGAAGATAATGTGTCTATGATGAAAGTATATGTGCACCAGAAGGTCCTGTGTTTGAAGAAACATGCTTGCTTGTCTTATAGTGTGCATGACTTGGATGCTACTCGACTATCAACGGTAAGTGATCAAGTCCAAGTGGGGAGCTTGGTGTTGGACGATCAAGGAGGCTAGGTGAAGTTGAGGATGAACCTAGTGATACACGTGGAGATTAAGCAAGTGATTGAATGAAGGTTGATGAAGACAACATGTAGTCTAAGTCAAGCGAAGGGGATGCTAATGCAAGTGATAAGGCGGCTCGAGGGATCGATATCGGGGGAGACTTGCTAGCAGTCAAGATCGCTAGATGGTGGACACATGGCAAGATTAGGAAGTGATTTGTCAGTTTTGGCTTGAAATCATCGACCACATCAACCACACATTTGAAGATTAATGGATCTGATGCAAAGCCGAGGAAGTCACAAAAGCGGAGCATCAGACAAAATATCTAGAATAAGTGTTTTTACATTTTTGCCCTTTGAGCCTTGCATCTATAAAAGAAATCCTAGGGGCTCTTTAGTCTTTTGACTTGAGTGCTTAGACTATAAATAGGGGTGCAGCCCTTAGGGTTTGGACAATACTTGGAATTGTTCTGAATCAAATTAAAATTTCTATTCCTCCTTGTGTTCCACAGTTGTGTTGATTCTTTCGCCAGCACCGCCGTGAATCTCAATGTTTACCGTCCAGATTTTACTCGCAAGAATTTGTCGAGGTGCCTATTCACCCCCCTCTAGTCGCCATTATGATCCCACAATTGGTATCAGAGCCGGTTAGATCACCAGTTGACCTTAACCGGTTTGTGATCCTTTTTGGCGACATGGACAAGAATACTAAGATTCCAATATTCGATGGTCATGACTTTGCTTATTGGAAGGTGCGAATGGAGACTTATCTACTAAGCCAAGGAAGTGCTATATGGGACATTGTTTATTCGCAATATGTGATTCCTAAAACTCGCACCTCAGATACTGAGAATTTACAATACGATTGTAATAGCAAAGCAAGAAACATACTATTCATCAGTCTGAGTCACAATAAGTTTGACAGGGTCTAGCACCTTCGAACTGCACGTGAGATTTGATCTACTTTGAAAACCTTTCATGAGGGTACTACCTAGATTAAGGCTAGGAGGCAAAACACATATAATCAAAAATATCAAATGTTTGTGCAAGGCCCTGGCGAATCTGTAGATGCCATGTTTGCTCAATTTGATGGGATTGTGAGCAATTTGCGCTCCACTGGGATTTTAGCTTATTCAGACCATGATAAGGCGATCAAACTTCTCTATGCTCTTGATCGTAGCATATGGAAGGTGAAGATCTCTAGTATTGAAGAGTCGGCGAGCTTTGACACTTTGACTTGCGACAAACTATTCAGTAAGCTTAAGTCCACTGAGATTGCCAAGGCGTCTCGTCCAGGATTTGGGAACTCTTTGTTGCCTTCTATTGCTTTAGTTTCTGGTCCTGGCAGTGGTACCTCATTTGGAGGAAGTTTTTCTGGTGGTTCTGTAGTTTGTACTTATTCTGGTGGTTTTGACTTGTCCTCTCTTGTCTCTGTCACAAAAGAACAAGTGGACACTCTAGATGATGGGGAGCTCGCTCTCATTGTCAAGAAGTTCACCCGCTTCTACAATGATAGATGAGACCAAAGGAGAGGAGGGTCGCAAGGATGTTTTGAATGTGGAGATCTTTCTCATATAAAAGCGAATTGCCCTAAATTAAAAATGAAAAATATAAATGAGCACAAGCACCAGAAGTGGAACAAGAAACCTTACTTCAAAGGGAAGCACAGACAAGTGGCTAAAAGAGTAGCCATAGCTTTTGTGGCCACCCTCAACGACATCGACGATACATCAAGCGAGGAGCCAAGCTCAGAAGTGGAGGAACCTCCCAAGAAGGAGAAGAAGACAATGGATCTCACCGGCATTTGCTTCATGGTCGATAGCAACCATAGCAGCGACGAGTTTGACACTTCTGAGGTATATCTATCCCGTGATAAGCTTCTTGTTCAAAATGATGAATTGCATGATGTTGTCTGTTCTCGTGATAGATTACTTAAACTTGCTGCTAAAGAACGAAAAGAACTAAAATTCAGACTTGAAACTATTTCCACTGAACTTGTAATTTTGAAATCTAAGTCTGACGATGCCAAATGTGAGTCATGTCTTGTTGTCATGAATGAACTTTCTCAGCTGCATTTTACACATGCTCAAACTGTTGAAAAACTTGAAATTACTGAAAATCAGCTTTTGAAGGTGGATTCTAGTCCTGCTGTCATCAACGAATGCATGAACTATCCTTTACTTGCTGAAAGCATTAATTTGAGAGATAGGCATGTTGATGAACTTAAGACTAAATTGGAGAGTGTTGAGTGTTCTAAGGATGTGCAGCCGACATGTCCCACTTTCATCACTCTCAAGGACCAACTCAGCTTTGCTAGAGAGCAAGTTGAAAAATTAAAATGTGAAAATGATTTTATTCTCTCCGTAGTTGAAAAATGCACTAAAGGGAAGGGTAGGTTGGATTTGCTTTTGGATAAAACAAAATTGTGTGCTGACAGGGCAGGGTTAACTCTAGGGTTGGGCTATGAGACAACCACTCCAAACATGCCTAGCGAAACTGTTTTCACTCCACCCACTATCATTGAGAAAGAAAGAGCCCAGTTAGAAACCACACAAAAAGTCAAGAATTCTACTTAACCTATTAAGATTGTGAGATTTGCGCCTGAGACCTGTGCTCACACACCCAAGAGAGTGTATCACTGCTCCTATTGTCATTGGGTGGGTCATTTGGTTGGGTTTTGCTTTCATCGTATCAAGGATGAACGACGTTCTTTTGCGATGAGCTTTCAGGATATGCATTACCCATCTTTTGATATGCATGAGTCTGCTTTAAATTCTTATTCTGATTTTGAAGCAACCCATGGTCCCATGAGAGATTTTGCCCGTCGTGGTGTACACCATGTGTCATATGGTGCTAGACCGCGTGTAAGAGGCTTTGATTCTCGACGGTTTAGGAGATCTCATCGTTTTCCAGGCTCGCGCTTTGGAGGTAGACCACACACTTTTTATCATGACTCATATCATGTGCATGATCAGTCTACTGCTTTACCTGGTTCTCGAGTTTTACAATGCTAGATTCCTTAACAGTTTTTCACTCGCCCTGACACTCAGCATTTGAGATCTTCTAGCATATTTTGAGGGGGCGTTGTGTAACACTGCATTCGCTTCTATCATATGATTGATTGCTTTTACAAGTACATGCTTTATTATGCACTTGAAGGATTATCTTTAAATACTGTTGATTATACTTTGCTTGAATACATCTGATATCTGTCATGAGCATGGCTTTTATTTGTGAAAATTTGAAAATGATCACTGCTTAGTCTAGAAACTAGCATGAATAGGTTGAGTGCTTTTGCTATCTTTTACATACCTGGTAGCTAGGTCCTTTTCACTTGGACGCTAATACACAACTTGATTTTATCAAAAATATTGCGCTAAAAATTAAAAAATGAATGAAAATGAAATGAGAATGATTGATATCCATGATGTTTGTGCTAAAATTTAAAAGATCCAGATGGGTTTGCTTTGTCGCACTACTTTATTCTAGACTTCTTACCATAGCACTTTGGTATGAACTTGGACATTGAAGTGTATGTCGAGACCATTGCTTTAAGCTTCTGATGGTTTCAACCTAAGCTTAGCTTGGTCGGTTAGCATAAGGTTGACATGCAAATAACCTCTGGCACTAAAATGAAAAATAAAAAAGCTTGAATCGATTGCATACCAAGTTTGCTGAAGCTCCTTGTAGTGGGACATGCTTATCTAGTTAGTATTTGATTACCTTTTGCATCTCATGCCTTGTGTTGGACCGGAAACGGCGACCAGAGGGGGGGTGAATGGGAGCTTTTAAAATTTCAGGCTAAAAATAGCCTTCTGTTTTAATACAGTCTCCTGCGGAACAGGCTTCGAACACAACCTTCGAGGTCCTGGTTCGGAGGTATTTGACAGCTCCGAACACAGGCTTCGCAAGGAGTAAAAGTCCGAAGCCTAGAAGACTTCGCTCAACACGCAACCCCAAAAAATCTACTCTGCTAAGTCAGTGCAGGCTCCGCACACAAAGTGCTTCGAGCAGGCTTCGCACTTCACCCTTCACATGAGTGGACTGTCCTCCGAGGACTTCGACCAAGTACTTAGCGACAGCAACTGGTGCTGGGCTTCGTACACCGAAGGTCTAAACGCACAATAACAGACCTCGCTAGGGGCTTAGACACAATAAGAAACACGGGCTTCGATCAGGGCTTCACTAGTAAGCAGCGAGGTCTAGCCTCCTGTTACACAGAGCGAACGCACACTGAAAAGCACACTTCACACAAAACACACTTCGCCTAGACAGGCTTCGATGCACTACTACTAGCGAGGCATGCAAACAAACTCAAGCAGAATAAATGAACACAGAAGCAGGGCTTCACTACTTGAACAAAGAACACAATAAATGAACTCAAGATGAATACAAAGTGTGGTGGCTAGTACAGGAGCTCAGCAGTGAATGCTCAAAGTGTTAAATGTTACCTACCCAGCCCCTCTATTTATAGCCACTATTCACCCAAGTGAATTGACTACTTTACCCCTAGGGTTTACATTGGTTTTGTCTCTACAGAACAGAGGGGTACAAAAGGTAGTCAACTTTATTCTGGAGGCTTCTCTGTCAGCTTTGCAGAGGGGACAACATATGCTTTTTACAGAGCAGACATTGTCAGCCTTTACAGTCTTTGACTTTTCTGAAGCCCCCCTTCGCACGCGAGGGGTGCGGTAGCTTCGGTGAGAAGCCTTGAGCCTGACGGCCTTCGCTTCACCGAAGTTAGCATCTGATACAGGTAGCTGAAGCCGTCAAAGCCTTTGGGCCTTCGCACCAACACCCTCGGAGTGGACCACCACAGCTTCGCAGCTTCTCCCAGCTCGAACTCCGTTAGTCCGAGTACCGAAGCCATGCAGGCCGAAGTACCACAAGTCAATCTCACTCCGGAGCTAGCCTCGCTCTGAAGCCTGCTTCACTCCGAAGCCCCACCTTCGGAGTACCACCCTTCGAAGTCCCTCCTTCGTCCAAGGCCTCCGCATGAAGCATTCCATGAGCACTTTGTCGCAGTGTCTCTCCCCGAGCACACTCCTCGACAAGCCTCACCCGGACCATGCCTTCAATGCACCTCGGCACACACTCCGGTGTACCGCCCAAAGTACCGAGACCTTCGGTACAAACCCAGTCATCGTGTTCTGTCGGACCCCACCGACAGGCACACTCCGCTACAACAGCTGCAGCAGCCAACCCACCGAACCCTTCGGTGAAACAACCTCCGAACCCCTTTGGAGGTACCCCTTCGAACCAGAGGTTAAACACAGTCAATCACTCATCACAGACTCCGAAACCAACCCTTGGTTTCTCAATCTCCCCCTTGATGAGTGCATTGACAACCAAATTCAAGTTCAAGAAAATTTAATGAATTTCAGCACACAAGTGACCAGAAAAACTCGGAAACGAGCCAAATCATGTCACTTGACAAAAGAATTTTCTTCCCCCTTTTCAAAAGAGTAAAAGCCCCTTCGGCAAATCTCCCTTTTGCAAGATAAAAACTCAAAGTTCTGCCCCTTTGGCAATGCAAGCATCAAGGAGCATGTAAAAGATGCATTGCTTGGAAATGAGCAGAATTGCAAAGACATATAAAGCAAAAATATGCCAACAGTAATACTAATGATCATGTGCTCAGCTCAATTTAATATTCTCTAAAAACATGATGACATCATGTGAGTTTATCAGTTTGAAATAAAAGCATCACCACTCAACCAAGGTAACTAGACAAGTGAAAGCAAGGACTGCGCAAAGCTAGTCAATTTCTACTCTAGACAGACAAGTCCAGTTCAAGTGGAGCATTTAAAAGCAAACTTGAAGATCAATGAATTTTGTTGTTCTTTTCATAATGCCAGGGGTTATTTGTTTGTCCACCTTATACTTTCCAATCAGGCCAAGCCTAGGCATGAAAGCCATCAGAAGCTTAAAGCAATGATTTTGGCATACACTACACTATTCCAGTTCAGACCAATGTGCAATGGTATGCAGTCTAGAATAGGGTAGTGCAACAAACAAACCCACCTAGATCTTTTTACTTTGAAGCATGCAAATCATGGATTTTTGGAATTGTGATTAAGTGAACAAATTGTTTAGCACTTTATGAATATCCATGAATATGTAGAACAATTTTTCAAGTTGCAATATTTAGCATCCAAAGAAAAGTGTCTAGCTATCAAGTAGAGAAAAGATAGCTAAAGCAGTCCTGCCTATACATGCTAGATACAAGATTGAGCAGTGAGCATGATTTGAGGTTGGAAAGAAAACATCATGCACATGAATGTTTTAGATAAATTAAAAAGAGCTGAGCTGTCATGATTTCATGAATTATAATCAGGCATATAAGTGCAAGAGATGTAAATGCAATTTCACACATGATGAGCATATGCACGACAATTAAAAATAGCTCCCCCTCACAAAATGCCGTAAGGATGACAAATACCAAGTTCCCCACGCAAGTAGGCAAATTGAGAAGCATCGAGGGGTTTTGTGAAAATATCGGCTAGCTGGTGTTGAGTATCAACATATTGAAGTTCAATATCACCCTTCTCATTGTGATCTCTGAGAAAATGATATCGCACATCAATGTGTTTAGTTCTGGAGTGCTGAACCGGGTTATTTGCAATACAAATAGCACTAGTGTTATCACAAAAAAGTGGAACACTCTTATAATCTAACCCGAAATCCCGCAAAGTGGAAACCATCCACAAAATCTGAGAACAACAGCTAGCTGCAGCAACATATTCGGCCTCAGCCGTCGATTGTGCAACACTAGACTGTTTGTGGGAAGACCAGCAAACCAGAGAAGTACCCAGAAAAATGACAAGTACCAGAGGTACTTTTCCTATCAATCCTACACCCAGCAAAATCCGCATCGGAATAACCTCGAAGAAACAAAGAGGAAGACGTTGAATACCATATGCTGAACTCAAGGGTATGTTTGAGATACCTTAGAATGCGCTTTACCACTTGGCGGTGCGAAGCTCGTGGTGAAGCTTGAAAACGAGCGCACAGACATACTGTAGGACCGAAAGTAGCGACCAGAGGGGGGGTGAATGGGCGCCTAAAAAATTCTTTCGAATCAATGGCCTGTTCCCAATACCCAACGCACCTCAAAAAGACTACACATCAGAAAATAGATAAAAGGCCTAAGTCTAAAGGTTTCTAACCTAGAAGAAAATGATTATAACTGAGAATTATTAAATAAGTGCAACTGGGCAGATGTACATGGTGTAACAGGCCTAAACTTCTCAATGAAATGATCTAAGTATGTGTAAGATGAAAAGAGAAGTTACTGTCCAAATTTGTCTCCTGTTCGGTACTGGGCGAAGCCTCCTTCACACGTCGAGGTCTGCTTCGGAGGTTGGTGATGGAGCCTGTCCGAGATGCCGAAGGTGTCACGGTCTAACCTAGTTCGAAGTGGTAAGTAGCGAAGTGTACTTCGGAGCGAAGTATGACAATGCCGGAGCCTGGTTCGAAGTATGTACTTCGAAGTCAAGGCTTCGAACACAGCTTCGAACCAAGAGCTTCGGAGCAAAATGACAGAGTCGGAACCTGCTTCGAAGTGCACTTCGAAGACAAAACTTCGAACACAACTTTGAACCAAAAGCTTTGAAGCGAAACCTTCGAACAGAAAGCTTCGAACACAACACACAGAAGGACAACCTTCGAACAAAGAAGCGAAGTCTGTCACACGACAGAAAATCAAGTCTGAAACCTACACTCTATCTTCGAATAGGGAAAGCTTCGGAAGGATAATCGAAGGTTGACACGCCACGAAGAAATCAAATCGAAGTCTATCAAAAATGACACGCTTCGAACCCAACTTCGAAGCCTACCGAAGTATGGACTTCGAACAGCTAGATTCGGAGTATGTTGATCGAAGTAAGCGATGTTGTCCGTACACAAAAATACTTCGAAGCTTATCAACACAGACCGCACACTGAAAATCGAAGATTGAGCGAAGCCTTCGAAGATGCTAAGTCAAAGCCTGTCTCACGGAGCTGAGGGGCTTCGAACAGAGAAAGACTTCGCCAGAGACACACCCAGAAAAGGTAATAGACCCTGTCAGCTTCGATCAAAAAGCTGTGCAGTAGAAGGTGAAAAGCTGCACAGAACACTGTAGCTGCAGGGAAGTAGTACTACTTGCAACAGCAAGAACTAGTACTACTAGAGTGAAGAACACACCCAGCCGAAGCCTACAAAGCCTCAAAAATCACGGGAAAACTTGCTATGCTAATGAAATGCAGCCATTTAAAACCTTTGCAGATGCAGCACACAATGAAATAGGGCATTTACTGCAACATTGAAAGCAAAGCATTAAACACAGGAGCAAATGCTTCCTGGCGGCGCAAGCAGGGAACCAAGAGAGGAGAGAGGCAATGCAAGAGACAAAAAGTGACCCAAAATAGTGGATTTGATTTCAGCACAAAGGGGTAGTCCAAACCCTAGGGATTGGGGTCCTATTTATAGGCTCCCAACACTAGGAATATTCTACCAGCCCCTTAGGGTTTTTACAGACTCAAGAATAAAGGAAAAGACTCTACTGCCCTTAGGTATTTGTTGGCGTAAAAGATTACGCTAACAGGTTTCTGTAGAAGAGAAACTAACAAACGAAGTGTTTGCGAAGCAAACTGTTCTAAGCCTCCGAAAGGATAATAACTTAGAATAGTTCGAAAGTGTGTATTGAATAACTTGTATTCGGTCCCTATTACAGGGTGAAAAGGGGTATTTATTGAATAACTTCGAAGATATTAAAGATTATCTCAGTAATCTTGCTACACTCACGGTGCCTACTGCGGACGAAACCCTACTCCTGTATCTTGCAGCTACAGGTTCAGCTGTCAGCGCAGTCCTTGTCAGAGAAGTGGATTTCAATGGGAAGTTGGTCCAAAATCCTGTCTATTTTGTATCCGAAGCATTGTCAGGAGCGAAGACAAGATACTCCGAACTTGAGAAGTTCGTTTATGCTCTGATAATGTGTTGGACCGGAAACGGCGACCAGAGGGGGGGTGAATGGGAGCTTTTAAAATTTCTGGCTAAAAACTTAGCCTTCGGATTCAGTTCTGTCTTCTGCGGAACAGGCTTCGAACACAACCTTCGAAGGTCTGGTTCGGAGGTACTTCGACAGCTCCGAACACAGGCTTCGCAGGAACAAAAGTTCGAAGCCAAGAAGACTTCGCTCCACTATCAACCCTCGAAAATCTACTCTGCTAAGTCAGTGCAGGCTCCGCACACGGGGTGCTTCGAGCAGACTTCGCACTTCACCCTTCGCAAGAGTGGACAGCCCTCTGAGGACTTCGACCAAGTACTTAGCGACAGCAACTGGTGCTGGGCTTCGTACGCGAAGGTCTACACGCACACAAAACGGACTACGCTAAGGGCTTCGACACTAGAAGCAAAACGGGATACGACCAGGGCTTCGCTAGTAAGCAGCGAGGTCTTGCCTCGTGTTACACAGAGCGACAGCACACTGAAAGACACACTTCGCGAGAAAAACACCCTTCGCCAAGACAGGCTTCGGTGAACTAAAAACTAGCGAGGTATGCAACGCGAGCTCAAGCAAAAACACAAGGAAGCAGGGCTTCGCCGCTTGAACAAGGAACACAAAATATATTGAACTCTGGATGAAAACCAGCGAGGTCTGTGTGTACAGGAGCTCAAACAGTAAATGCTCAAAGTGTTAAATGTTACCTACCGAGCCCCCATATTTATAGCCCACGGCTTCATCCTAAGGAAGTGACTACTTTACCCCTAGGGTTTACAACAGATTTGTCTCTACAGAACTAAGGGGTACAAAAGGTAGTCCACCTTTATTTTGGAGGCTTCTCTGTCAGCTGCAGAGGGGACAGTGTCAGCCTTTTTCAGAACAGACAGTGTCAGCCTTTACAGTGTTGACTTCTGGAACCTCCCTTCGCACCGGAGGGTGCGGTAGCTTCGGCGAGAAGCCTGCAGCCTGTTGGCCTTCGCTCCGCCGAAGAAGTCCTTCGATACAGTGACGGTTTTGAGCCGAAGCCGTCAAAGCCCTTGGGCCTTCGCACCACCACCTCCGGAGTGGATCACCACAGCTTCGCAGCTACTCCGAGCTCGAACACCGTCCGTCCGTGTACCAAAGCCATGCATGGCCGAAGTACCTCAAGTCATCCTCACTCCGAAGCCCCACCTTCGGAGTACCACCCTTTGAAGTCCCTCCTTCGTCCAAGGCCTCCGCATGAAGCATTCCATGAGCACTCCGTCGCAGTGCCTCTCCCCGAGCACACTCCACGACGAGCCTCACCCGGACCATGCCTTCGATGCGCCTCGACTTCTGAGACCTTCGTCGGGTACCTTCGAGTGTCTCCCTCCGGAGCACACTTCGAACACCTTGCCTCCGCAGAGGACTTGGTCCACCAACTCCGAAGTCACTCCATTCGGAGTACCTTCGAAGTGCCTCACCTCCGAGGACTTTGTCTCGGAGTACCTTCAGCCGGAGCCACGCTCCGCACTCTCTGCCTTCACCTGGCATGCCTCGACCCGAGGACCGACCCGGACCACCTTCGCAGCCACCGTGACGGAGCTCCCCGCTCCCCTGGCATCAAGCCTCCCGCTTGACCCAGGTTCACCAGGCTCGAACCTTGTCCGTCGCCTCCGAAGTCCCTGCGCACCACAGACAAGCAGACCAGTGTATCCAGTACTCCGGAGACCTCTCCGGGTTAGCAACCTCCGGCACACACTCCGGTGTACCGCCCAAAGTACCGAAGCCATCGGTACGAACCCTGTCATCGTGTACTGCCGGACCCCTCCGACGAGCACACTCCGCTGCACAGCTGCAGCAAGCAAACACCTCCGAGCACCCTTCGGAGAACCACCTCCGAAGCCCCTTCGGAGGTACCCTTCGAATCAGAGGGTAAATAATCCTGTCAATCACTCATCACATACACCGAAACCACCCTTGGTTTCTCAATCTCCCCCTTGATGAGTGCATTGACAACCAAATCCAAGTTCAAGAAAATTTAAAAATTTCAGCACACAAGTGACCATAAAAACTCAGAAAAGAGCCAAATCATGTCACTTGATAGAAGAATTTTTCTCCCCCTTTGTAAAGGAGTAAAAAGCCCCTTTGGCAACTCTCCCCTTGATAAGAACTCCCCCTGAGTTAAGCAAATTTTTCTCCCCCTTTATGTCAAAAATCTTGCCCCCTTTAGAAATTATGCCTTCTTGCGGCAGAGAACATAGCAAATCTCTTCGGAATTTCTCCCCCTTTGGCAATGCAAGCATCAAGGAGCATGTAAAAGATGCAAAGCTTCGAAATGAATAGAATTGCAAAGACATATAATGCAAAAATATGCCAACAGTAACATCAATGATCATGTGCTCAGCTCAATTTAACATTCTGTGAAACAAGATGATGGCATGAGATTTTTGTCATTTTGAGATAAAAGCATCACCACTTAATCATAGCAGCTAGACATGTGAAGGCAAGGACTGCGCAAAGCTAACAATTTCTACCCTAGATAGACAAGTCTTGTTCAAAAGGAGCTTTGAAAGCAAACTTGATGAGCAATTAAATTTGTTGTTCTTTTCTTAATGCCAGGGGTTATTTGTTTGTCCACCTTATACTTTCCAATCAAGCCAAGCCTAGGCAAGAAAGCCATCTGAAGCTTAAGGCGGTGATTTTGGCATACACTACACTATCCCAGTTCAGACCAATGTGCAATGGTGAGCAGTCTAGAATAGAGTAGTGCGACAAACAAACCCTCCTGGATCTTTTCATTTAAACCGGACAACTCATGGAATTTTGATTTTGATTCAGGTGAATTAAATATTTTGATGGATATCCATGAATAAAGAACACATTTTTCAAGTTGCAAATTTTTAGCATCCAAGGAACAGAGTCTTGCTGTCAAGTAGATAAAAGATAGCTAAAAGCAGTCCTGCCTAAACAAGCTAGATACAAGATGGTGCAGTGAGCAAGTTTTGATTTTAAAAATAAATATTATGCACAATCAATGTTCCAGACATATTTCATAGAGCTGAGCTGTCATGATTTCTTTTGAATTAAAAGCAGGCATATAATAGCAAAAGATGTAAATGCAATTCCACACAAAATGAGCATATGCAAGACAATTAATCATCAGCTCCCCCTCACAAAATGCCGTAGGGATGACAAATACCAAGTTCCCCACGCAAGTAAGCAAATCGAGAAGCATCGAGGGGTTTTGTAAAAATGTCGGCAAGCTGGTGTTGGGTATCAACATATTGAAGTTCAATATCACCCTTCTCATTGTGATCTCTGAGAAAATGATACCGTACATCAATGTGTTTGGTTCTGGAGTGCTGAACCGGGTTGTTTGCAATACAAATAGCACTAGTGTTATCACAGAAAAGTGGAACACTCTTATAATCTAACCCAAAATCCCGCAAAGTGGAAACCATCCACAAAATCTGAGAGCAACAGCTAGCTGCAGCAACATATTCGGCCTCAGCCGTCGATTGTGCAACACTAGACTGTTTGCGGGAAGACCAGCAAACCAGTGAAGTACCCAGAAAATGACAAGTACCAGAGGTACTCTTCCTATCAATTCTACACCCAGCAAAATCCGCATCTGAATAACCTCTAAGACATAAAGATGAAGACGATGAATACCATATGCCGAATTCAAGGGTGTGTTTGAGATACCTTAGAATGCGCTTAACCGCTTGGCGGTGCGAAGCTCGTGGTGAAGCCTGAAAGCGAGCGCACAGACATACAGCGAAGTGTATGTCCGGCCTCGTGGCAGTCAAGTAGAGGAGGGAGCCGATCATGCTCCGAAACTCCTTCTGATCTACGGCTTCTCCATCTTCGTCAGGGTCCAATGCTACAGATGTAGCCATTGGAGTGGCGAGGGGCTTCGCATCGGACATGTCGAATTTCTTGAGCAGGTCCTTGGTGTACTTCGTCTGGTGGACGAAAGTGCCTTGTTTGCTTTGCTTGATTTGCAAACCAAGGAAAAAGGTGAGTTCACCCATCATCGACATTTCAAATTCCCTGCTCATGGTATCTGCAAACTCGGCAACCAAAGCATGAGAAGAGCCACCAAAAATGATATCATCCACATAAATCTGCACTAGAAGGAAATCTTTGCCATGCTTGAGAGTAAACAAAGTTTTATCAACAGAGCCCATCAAATACCCTCGCTCAAGCAGAAAAGACTTAAGTCTATCATACCAAGTCCGAGGGGCCTGCTTGAGTCCATAAAGAGCCTTATGAAGTTTAAGGACTTTATGTGGGTACTTGGGGTTTTCAAAACCAGGGGGTTGTTTTACATAAACATCTTCACCTATGAAGCCATTAAGAAAAGCACTTTTGACATCCATTTGATAGAGTTTGAATCCCCGGGATGTCGCAAAGGCAAGCAAAATCCTAATGGCCTCAAGGCGAGCAACAGGTGCAAAGGTTTCAGTAAAATCAATCCCTTCTAGTTGAGAAAAGCCCTGAGCTACAAGTCTAGCCTTATTTCTAACAATTGTTCCATCCTCCCCTTGTTTATTTTTGAAAATCCATTTTGTTCCAATGAAATGAACATTAGGTGGAGGATCAACTAAAGTCCAGACTTGGTTTCTTTCAAAATTCTCAAGCTCTTCATGCATGGCATTGATCCAACTAGAATCAGAAAGTGCATGACTAACATCTAAGGGCTCGAAAGAAGCAACAAAAGCAGCATTAGTGAAATGGGCATGAGAACGTGTTACCCTTTGATCAAGCTCACCAATGATCTGCTCGGGAGGGTGCATTCTTTGGACATGATGTGGAGCCTCGCGGCGAGATGCAGTCTCCCCCTCAACTTGTGCGTTGGAGTGGTCCAAGATGACCGATGTTGAGGTAGTCGCTTCGGGACCTCGTGCCGAAGTAGTAGAAGCGGGGTCAGCTTCGGGGGTTGATGTCGAGGGTAGTGGGGGATCATCCTCGAATTCTCCGGGATCTTCGTCTTCGAATAAGGTCTGTTCCATGTCGTGTTCATTTGCCTGTTCAAGAGCAGAACTAACAGAGGGGGTTGATTCATCAAAAGTCACATCACATGACTCGATGACAGTGTTAGTTTCCAAGTTATAAACACGATAAGAATGACCATGAGTAGTATAACCCAAAAAGATCCCGTCAGAAGATCGCGACTCAAATTTATCCAAATTTCCACGTTTTAGGATGAAGCAGCGACAACCAAAAACTCGAAGATGAGTAACCTTGGGCTGTCTCCCAAAACGTAGTTCATAAGATGTTAAGTTTAAAATTGAGCGCAGGAAAATTCGGTTTGAGATGTAGCAAGCAGTGTTCATGGCCTCAGCCCAGAATTTTCTAGGAGTCCTATGCTCATCAAGCATCGTCCTAGCCATCTCAACCAAAGTGCGGTTTTTCCTCTCAACAACACCGTTCTGTTGAGGAACCCGCGGAGCAGAAAATTGATGTTCTATGCCATGCTCCATGCAAAAGTCAACAAAGAGACTATTTTTGAACTCAGTGCCATTATCGCTTCGAATGAATTTTAATGCACCGGGGAGTTCAGTGAACAGTCTCAAAGCCAAGCTCCGAAAGTGTGAAAACACTTCATCCTTGCTGGCAAGAAAGAAGACCCAAGAGTAGCGAGAGAAATCGTCGACAATAACAAGTACATACCACTTGCCGCCTAAAGAACTAACCCGAGAAGGACCTACAGTGTCCATGTGGAGAAGTTCTCCGGGCTGTTCCGTCATCACTGTGGTGACTGGCGAATGCGAAGCGGCAATCATTTTTCCATGTCGACACGGAGCGCAAACTAAATTCTTCTCAAACTTGAGCTTGGGCAATCCTCGGATCAGACCTAGGGCGCTCAGACGAGCAAGCAACTCAAAGCTCATATGCCCTAGTCTCCTATGCCACTTCCAAAGCTCAGAAGTCGAATGTGCAACAAGACAATGAGAAGAACCAGACGACTCTGAAAAATCAGCTCCAAAAACTCTCCCAACTCTAAAGATCTTACAAACCACAACGCCATCCGAATTGAGCACTTGCGAAGTATCGCGATGAAATCGCACTTCGAAGCCCTCATCAAGCAACTGAGATACAGACAACAAATTGTATCCCAGGTTCTCAACCAAAGCAACATCTTTGAGAGTGAAATTCGTGTTAATCCTTACCACACCTTTACCTTTCACTCTACTCCTTCGATTGTTTCCGAAGGTGATATGTTCCCTTTGCTTGGTTGTAGTGAGGCTGGAGAACCAATTTGCATCTCCGGTCATGTGGCGCGAACAACCGGAGTCCATGATCCACGTGCCCTCCAAGCCTCGACCTGTCGCCTACACATGATAAAAGCGTCTCGATCGCTCAGTGCTGGGGTGAGTAAAATAATGACGAGGCATCCAGCACTGAGTGACACGAGTAGTAGGCACAGTAAAAGTAGACGGTCTATGCACATAAAAATCAGAATGATGCAAAGTGCGAGGTCTACCTACATGCAAAGAACGCAAAGCATGTCGAGGTCTCCTACTCTGACGAGGTACAAAGCTACTCGACCGAGGTCTACCACCATATGGAACATGGTGAACACCTCGAGGAGCAAAACCTCTCCGAGAAGCACGAGGAGCCTCGAAAACAGGACGAGAGTAATACTCAGACTCATGCATACCTAAAGATGGGTAATGCATGTCCTGATAGCTCATCGCCTGTGCACGTCGCTCATCCTTGATGCGACGGAAACAGAAACCAATCAAATGACCCGCTCGCTGACAATAAGAACAATGAAACACTCTCCTGGGGGCACTCTCATGGGTCACAGGAGCAACTCTCACAGGCTCCTTGGGTTTTTTCTGAGTGGTTTTCTTGGGAGGATTTTTCTTGGCAGGAGGTGTGGTTTTCTTTGGTGGATGGGTAGGCTTTTTGGCTGAAGGGGTGTCCAACAGAGCTCTCTCTTTTTCTAGGGTGGTGGGAGAGGTGAAAACAGTTTTGGTCTTACTGTCTGAAGCTATCCTCTCAAAACCCAAACCTAGAGCTACCCCGGCTCTGTCAGCACACAGCTTGGTCTTGGCCAAGAGCAAATCCATCCTACCCTTCCCTTCAGTGCATTTATTCACCACAGAAAGAAGGTATTCATTTTCTGACATGAGGTTCTCAGCCCGCTCTCTAACTGTGCCTAGCTGGTCCTTAAGAGTAATGCAAGTGTCACAAACAGGTTGCACATCCTTAGAACTACCGGCCCTCTCCAATCTAGCCTCCAAATCATGAACATGCTTATCACGTAAATTAATGCTATCGCGCAATAAAGAGCAGTTCATGCAATCAATAATATCATGAGGTCTAGAATCCACCTCCAAAAGCTGCTTCTGTGCAGTCTCAAGCTCAGAAAGAGTTTGAGCATGTACAGAACGCAACTGAGCAAGCTCACCCATGACAACAGAACAAGACTCACATTCAGCATCATCAAACTTAGACTTAAGCATGGCATATTCAGTAGAAACATTTTCTAGCCTAAGTCTAAGGTCTTTTCTTTCTCTAGCAGCTTGCACAAGTAATCTATCCTGACCAAGCACTACTTCATTTAGCTCATCTAATTTAATTAGAAGCTGGTCAGATGATAGGTTTACCTCAGATGAGTCAAGCTCATCGCCGCTGTGATCGCTGTCGGCCATGAAGCAAAGGCCGGTGAAGTCACGTCCCTTCTTGTCCTTCTTGTCCTCCTTCCTTGGGGACTCCTCCTCCTCAGAGCTCGACTCCTCAGTTGAGGAAGTGTCGATGTCGCTGAGAGCAGCAACAAAAGCTCTGGAAGCGGCCTTGGCTACTTTCTTAGCCATCTTGTCGCGCTTGCCCTTCACAAAGGGCTTCCTCTCCTTTTTGTGGAATTTGGGGCGGTCACTCTCTTCTCTCTTCTTGACCTTGGGGCAATTGGCCTTAATGTGAGAGGTGTCGCCACATCCATAGCAGCCACTAAAACCACTTCTCCTCTGATCCCGTCTCTCATGATGAAAGCGGGTGAACCTCCGGGCAATGAGAGCAAGCTCATCATCAGCTAGAGTGTCCACCTGCTCCTTTGTGACGGAGACCAGGGAGGACAAAGCAAAACCATCTGCAAGAACACAAGTGCCTGATGTGCTTGGTTCTGCAGTGGTGCCACGGCTAGTGCTAGAAACCAATGCCAATGGCTGTGGCAAAGAGCTTCTGTGCACAGCAAGAGATGCCTTGGCAATCTCTGTGGACTTCAGCTTGCTAAAGAGTTCGTCACATGTCAATGTGTCATAGCCTGTGGACTCCTCAATACTGGATATCTTCACTTCCCATATGCTACGGTCAAGAGCATAGAGAAGCTTGATAGCCCTATCATGATCACTGTAAGCAAGCGTCCCGTTGGATCGCAAGTTACTCACTATCGCGTCAAAGCGAGAAAACATGGCATCAACAGATTCACTAGGTGCCTGCACAAACAGCTGATACTGTTGATTGTAGGTGCTTTGGCGCCTGGCCTTAATCTGAGCAGAGCCCTCATGAAAGACAGTGAGTGTTGTCCAAATCTCCCTAGCAGTCCTAAGGTGCTGCACCCTATCAAACTCACTCCGACTCAGACCAATGAACAGTATGTTCCTTGCCTTCGAGTTGGCACTATACTGATCTTTTTCAGTTTGAGTGGTGCGGGTATCAGGGATGGAGTATTGTGAGTCTACAATCTCCCAAATTGCATTTCCTTGGCTTAACAAGTAAGCCTCCATGCGCACCTTCCAGTATGCAAAATCTGTCCCATCGAACAGAGGAATTTTACTGCCTCTATCCATGTCGCCTAAGGATCACAAAACCGGTTAAGGTCAACTGGTGATCTTAACCAAGCTCTGATACCAATTGTTGGACCGGAAACGGCGACCAGAGGGGGGGGTGAATGGGAGCTTTTAAAATTTCTGGCTAAAAACTTAGCCTTCGGATTCAGTTCTGTCTTCTGCGGAACAGGCTTCGAACACAACCTTCGAAGGTCTGGTTCGGAGGTACTTCGACAGCTCCGAACACAGGCTTCGCAGGAACAAAAGTTCGAAGCCAAGAAGACTTCGCTCCACTATCAACCCTCGATAATCTACTCTGCTAAGTCAGTGCAGGCTCCGCACACGGGGTGCTCCGAGCAGACTTCGCACTTCACCCTTCGCAAGAGTGGAGAGCCCTCTGAGGACTTCGACCAAGTACTTAGCGACAGCAACTGGTGCTGGGCTTCGTACGCGAAGGTCTACACGCACACAAAACGGACTATGCTAAGGGCTTCGACACTAGAAGCAAAACGGGATACGACCAGGGCTTCGCTAGTAAGCAGCGAGGTCTTGCCTCGTGTTACACAGAGCGACAGCACACTGAAAGACACACTTCGCGAGAAAAACACCCTTCGCCAAGACAGGCTTCGGTGAACTAAAAACTAGCGAGGTATGCAACGCGAGCTCAAGCAAAAACACAAGGAAGCGGGGCTTCGCCGCTTGAACAAGGAACACAAAATATATTGAACTCTGGATGAAAACCAGCGAGGTCTGTGTGTACAGGAGCTCAAACAGTAAATGCTCAAAGTGTTAAATGTTACCTACCGAGCCCCCATATTTATAGCCCACGGCTTCATCCTAAGGAAGTGACTACTTTACCCCTAGGGTTTACAACAGATTTGTCTCTACAGAACTAAGGGGTACAAAAGGTAGTCCACCTTTATTTTGGAGGCTTCTCTGTCAGCTGCAGAGGGGACAGTGTCAGCCTTTTTCAGAACAGACAGTGTCAGCCTTTACAGTGTTGACTTCTGGAACCTCCCTTCGCACCGGAGGGTGCGGTAGCTTCGGCGAGAAGCCTGCAGCCTGTTGGCCTTCGCTCCGCCGAAGAAGTCCTTCGATACAGTGACGGTTTTGAGACGAAGCCGTCAAAGCCCTTGGGCCTTCGCACCACCACCTCCGGAGTGGATCACCACAGCTTCGCAGCTACTCCGAGCTCGAACACCGTCCGTCCGTGTACCGAAGCCATGCATGGCCGAAGTACCTCAAGTCATCCTCACTCCGAAGCCCCACCTTCGGAGTACCACCCTTTGAAGTCCCTCCTTCGTCCAAGGCCTCCGCATGAAGCATTCCATGAGCACTCCGTCGCAGTGCCTCTCCCCGAGCACACTCCACGACGAGCCTCACCCGGACCATGCCTTCGATGCGCCTCGACTTCTGAGACCTTCGTCGGGTACCTTCGAGTGTCTCCCTCCGGAGCACACTTCGAACACCTTGCCTCCGCAGAGGACTTGGTCCACCAACTCCGAAGTCACTCCATTCGGAGTACCTTCGAAGTGCCTCACCTCCGAGGACTTTGTCTCGGAGTACCTTCAGCCGGAGCCACGCTCCGCACTCTCTGCCTTCACCTGGCATGCCTCGACCCGAGGACCGACCCGGACCACCTTCGCAGCCACCGTGATGGAGCTCCCCGCTCCCCTGGCATCAAGCCTCCCGCTTGACCCAGGTTCACCAGGCTCGAACCTTGTCCGTCGCCTCCGAAGTCTCTGCGCACCACAGACAAGCAGACCAGTGTATCCAGTACTCCGGAGACCTCTCCGGGTTAGCAACCTCCGGCACACACTCCGGTGTACCGCCCAAAGTACCGAAGCCATCGGTACGAACCCTGTCATCGTGTACTGCCGGACCCCTCCGACGAGCACACTCCACTGCACAGCTGCAGCAAGCAAACACCTCCGAGCACCCTTCGGAGAACCACCTCCGAAGCCCCTTCGGAGGTACCCTTCGAATCAGAGGGTAAATAATCCTGTCAATCACTCATCACATACACCGAAACCACCCTTGGTTTCTCATAATGGCTTCGAGGAAGCTAAGGCATTATTTTTTGGCTCACAATGTAATTGTACCAACTTCGTATCCCTTAGGAGATATGCTCCGAAGCAAAGATTCCACTGGAAGGATTGGAAAGTGGGCAGTCGAGCTAGCACCCTTCGGCATATCTTTCTTGGCAAGGACAGCTATCAAATCCCAAGTCCTAGCAGACTTCATAGCAGAGTGGACTCCACCTGCGAATTTAACTCCGGAGAAATCAAATGACGGAGTTTGGACTGTTTACTCCGATGGAGCTTTCCAAGCATCCGGAGCAGGCATTGGGGCAGTATTGATTTCACCGTCAGGGCAAAGAGCAATGTACTCCGCAAGACTCAACTTTAAGTCTACCAATAATATATCGGAGTACGAAGGGATTTTATTGGGACGTAGAAAAGCACGTGCTCTAGGGGTGTTGGGGGAAAATATCTCATCTTCGGGGTTATTGCCGAAGCAACATAAAGGCAGTCATCAGGTTCGAAGGTTCTCAGAAGATCATCTTCGAAGACACCCGGAATCCTGGTCGAAGCACAAGATAGGCATTGGTTCGAAGTATGTCTTCGAACTAAAGCCCTTCAGGATCTTTTCTGCCAGCTAAGATGGAAGACTTATCTTCTTTCTTATTAGATTAGTCTTTTACCATTTTAGCCCTATTAAGGAAACCGAATAGTTTCCTTAATGTCGGTTGTAATAGAGGGGTAAATAGGTCTTTTCCTTAATGTTTGGGCCTATAAATACCCCCCATTTCACCTTGTAATAGGGACCGAATACAAGTTATTCAATACACACACTCGAACTATTCTAAGTTGTTATCCTTTCGGAGGCTTAGAACAGTTCTCTTCGCAAACACTTCATTTGTTATTTTCTTTTCTACAGAAACCTGTTAGCGTAATCTTTTACGCCAACAGTTGGCGCCGTCCGTGGGGAACCTAGTCCGAAAAACTTCGTTCTCTACCAACTTCTTACATCATGCCTCCTAAGCGGAGCGCACCTCGCAATCCCACTCGGAGGTCCACTCGGATCTCCGGAGAGATACCCTTCGACACAGTTGAAGTCGGAGGGTCTTTGACTCTCCCTCCACCTCAAACTCCGGAAGGGGCTTCTATCCCTCGAGGATACGAAACCTCTCCGCCAACCCCTTCCATACTCCGACCGCCCGGAGTCCCTTCTCCACCCTCCATTCCGATTCGAACTGATCCTACCAGTTCTCAAGACCCGGAAGGTCCTTCCGGAGGAGATGAAGATAGCCTTGGAGACATGGCCACTCAAATGGCCAACCTTCAAGCTGAGGTAGCGAGATGGCGACAAGAAGCTGCGGACAGGCTTCGCTCTCAAGCCATCCCAACTATCCCAGAAGTGCCCGAAGACGACGATCTTGATTATCCCGAAGCCCCGGAGATCGCCTCTTACGACAATGAATCTCCGTTGCATCCTGAGCTGCAGAAGGTTCGCTTTGATCCAAAGTTTAAAACTTCGAAGCTCTGCAAGTATGCCGGAGATGAAGATCCCAGAGAGTTCGCGCGTTCTTATGCCCTAGCGATTGAGGCTAGCGGCGGAGTCAGAGACACTATGGCGAAGTGCTTCCCGTTAGCTCTTCAAGGAGTGGCGTTGAGATGGTTCTGGTCTTTAAAGCCAGGATCAATCAATTCGTGGTCACAGTTGAAGAGGAAGTTTATAAGTAACTTTCAGGGCACCTTCGTGCCTCCTATGTCAACAGGAAGCCTTTTCCAAGTGAAACAGCTCCCCGGAGAAACATTGAGGCAGTACTTCAAGCGCTTCGCTCATACGAAGTCGCAAATTCGGGGGCTGTCCACATCCTCAGTGGTTGATGCGGCTCGGGAAGGCGTCAGTCATCAAGGCCTTCTGGATAAACTGCATCGGAAGAGCATCTCCTCAGTGTCACAGTTGATGTCATATTTCGAGGAGTATGTGAGGTCAGAAGAGGGTTGGCTTCGGAGGACTGCTGCTACTTCGACAGTATTGCAAGAAGTTAAAGCAGAAGTGAAGACTTGATCGAAGTGCAACATGATCGAAGAAGAGGGCAAAAGCACCCTCGCTCTGAAGTCTTGAATATTGCACCCCCACAGAAGTTTGCGCCAAGAGCTCCACAGTCTGCGGGGAACAAGTCCAGCGGCTGGAGGCCGCCAGGGAAAACGGCTGGCAAGGCCCAGACCCTTTTTTGCTGTATTCATGGAGAAAATCGAAGCCATGCAACTGACACTTCCAAGGCTATCCTTACCCTAAGGGGAGAGTACTTGGAAAGAACTTCGGGTCGAGGCAGTACCGACCAAAGTCCAGCAGCAGCACGCCCAGACCCGGTCCAGGCTGTGGCGCGGATAGAAAATTTTGATGCTGCAAGGCACCCTCCGGTGGCCAATGTTATGCCACCTCCGAAGCAAGAGGAAGGGCAAGATAGAGGAAAGAGAGTAGTTCTCCCTATCTCCGGAGGAGGTACCCTCGGAAGCATGTCCAAGAGACAGCGAAGAGAGTACGTTCGGGAAGTAGGTCATATTGGGACTTTGTCATCTGCAGCTGCAATGCCGGAGTGGTCTCATGTTCCAATATCTTTCTCTGCGGAGGATGCAGCTGGTATTAAGTTCCCGCATGCAGATCCATTGGTTATCACTGCTGATATTGCAGGGACTGAAGTCCGAAGGGTGCTAATTGACGGAGGTAGTTCGACAGATATCATTTTTGTGCAAGCCTTCGATCAGTTATGCATTTCCAGGAAGCATCTCCTCCCAGCGGCTCGTCCTCTGCAAGGCTTCGCAGGACCTCCGCTTGATGCACTTGGCCAGATAGGCCTGGAAGTTACCTTCGGAGAAGGTTTATTAGCTCGAACTGAAGAAGTTATCTTTGATGTGGTAGATGCCCCATATGCTTATAATGTCATCTTCGGACGGGGCATGTTGAATCAGTTCGGAGCTGTCGCGCATCACAACTACTTGTGCATTAAGATGCCCACTCAAGCAGGAGTCTTAACAATCTTCGGAGATCAAGCCATTGCTCGGAGGGCAGAATATGGTCATGGTCCCCCTCTTGATCCGAGGCAAGTAAACAGTGTGCAGGATAATGAAGAAATTTTTTCAGCCTCCTCCGAAGCTTCGAAGAAGTCTTTTCCGAGACCAAGTCTCGAAGGAGAGATTGCAACGAAGATCATTGTTAAAGATGGTAAAGAATACACTTTTCAATTTGGTAAAGATTTACCTCCTGAAGTTGCAACCTCCTTGGAAAAGGTCGTGGAAGAAAATTAGGATGTCTTCGCTTGGTCTGACGAAGATATCACCAGAGTCGATCGGGATATCATTGAGCACAGTTTACTTGTAAACCCGAAGGCCCGGCCTGTTCGACAAGGACTCCGGAAGATGTCCGCAGAGAGAGCTGCTCTAGCTAAGGACGAAGTTGAAAAACCGTTGAAGGCTGGGATTATCAGGGAAGTGGCTCACACAGAATGGTTAGCCAACCCAGTCTTCGTCAGGAAGAAGTCTTCCGGGAAGTGGCGCATGTGCATTGATTTCACATCTCTAAATAAAGCATGCCCACGTGACCCCTACCCCATGCCCCGAATTGATCAACTGGTTGACTCCACTGCAGGTTCGTAGTTATTAAGCTTCCTTGACGCGTATTCTGGTTATCATCAAATATGGTTGAAGCGCGAAGATGAAATCAAGACAAGCTTTGTAACTCCTTCGGGAGTCTTCTGCTATGTAAGAATGCCCTTCGGCCTATTAAATGCCGGGGCTACTTTTTCAAGATTAGTTGCTAAGGCTCTAGGTCATCAACTAGGTCGCAATGTGGAGGCCTATATGGATGATATTGTAATAAAGAGTGCTTTAAAGCACCAACATAGCCTAGACTTAGCAGAAACATTCAATAGCCTTCGGGCATGTGGGATCCGTCTTAACCCCGAAAAATGTATATTCGGAGCTAAGGCTGGAAAGTTGTTAGGGTATTTAGTTTCAAGCAGGGGAATTGAAGTTAGCCCTACTCAAATAACTGCGCTGCAGAAGATGGCTCCTCCGGAGAATTTAAAGCAAGTGCAAAAGCTGACTGGATGTCTGGCCGCACTTAGCAGGTTTTTATCAAGGTCTGCGGAGAGGAGCTTGCCAATATTTAAAGCTTTGAAAGGGTCCGAAGATTTTGCATGGACACCGGAGTGTCAGAAAAGCTTCGAAGATATTAAAGATTATCTCAGCAATCTTGCTACACTCACGGTGCCTATTGCGGACGAAACCCTACTCCTGTATCTTGCAGCTACAGGTTCAGCTGTCAGCGCAGTCCTTGTCAGAGAAGTGGATTTCAATGGGAAGTTGGTCCAAAATCCTGTCTATTTTGTATCCGAAGCATTATCAGGAGCGAAGACAAGATACTCCGAACTTGAGAAGTTCGTTTATGCTCTGATAATGGCTTCGAGAAAGCTAAGACATTATTTTTTGGC
>JAAALK010000178.1:0-46693 GCA_019279435.1 Zizania palustris
ATCTGGATTATAAGTGTTGCCTTCAACCACCCTCCTTTGTGAGCCAGAGCATATGCCATGACTTGGGAGCATTCTTGACCTCACGTTGGCCGGTGACTGAAACAAGAAAAGAGTTAGAGCTATATTGTGCAATTAAGCGAAAAAAGAAAAGCCCCAATTGAGAAACCAAGTTGAGATGTGCCTTAGTTTCAAGTTTATGATGAGTGATTGACAAGCTTTCCTTCTGGACGAAAGGGTCCCTCCAAAGGGGTTAGGAGGTGTTTACCGAAGGGTTCGGTGTTTTTGCTGCTGCAGCTGTTGGCAGCGGAGTATGTCTCTCAGAGGGATCCGACACCATACGATGAAAAATCGGTACCGAAGGGCTCGGTACTTTGGGCGGTACACCATATGTGGTGCCGAAGGTTGTTTACAGCGAGAGGTCTCCGGTACTAGAAAACACTTGTCTGCTTGTCGGTGGTGTGCAGGGACTTCAGAGGCGATGAACGGTTCGCAATAAGTGAACCTGGGTCAAGCAGGGAGCTTGATGCCAGACGATAAATTGTCGATAATTTGTCTCCCTGTCTTATCAGGGCGTCCGACGCACTTGCGTAGTGCCTCCATGAGTACGTGGCTCCATCCTCCCATCAATAGAAACCAAACTAGGGAAATTATCCCTGATAAGAAGCCCGAGGATGCCGTTTACATGGCATGAGCACTCGCGACCTCCCTGTTCAACCATAATCCAATTCCTACACCAGTGTCATAAAATTATTAGTATGTGTCAAAAACTAAACTGGCGAAAGGAATACACTTCTTCATTCTCCCACCTCGAGGTCTAGATGAGGACCCGCCTCATCTTGAGAGGTGGATTTACTTTTACCGCCTTTCTAAGTACGACCTCTATTTTTTCTTTAACCCCCAATGATTTTCAATCACCTGCTACGAAAAGAGTAAATCACTTTAGAAAAAACATGCAATGCTTATAAAATCAATATACAATTAAACATAATTCCCATACAGATGTTAGAAATAGTCGTCGTCGTCCAGATTTACTAGATATGTATCGTCATTACTATCACGTGATATAATAATCTTTAGCTGATCAGGAGGTAGAATTTTGTCGTCATTGTAATTGCCTAAGTGTATATCTCTAGTAGTTCTAAGTCCCTTCCATTATGAATCTCGTCTCCTTCATTGACATCTTGTACATTCTGCCTACCAACGTTGTCTCTAAGAATACTTCAGTGTTCTTGATCCATCCAGGTCACCTCGGCCTAACTAGGTGACCCATGTATATCCACTCATGATCATCCATCTTGTACTAAACTAGGAAACACACCCGTGTTTAGGGGTTAGCGAGAAACGATGCATCTAAATGTCTAATAGGTAAGGATAGGTCCTAATCCCACTAGAGAATGCGTAGATTGACTCATTTTCATGCTCCGTTCCGATCTGACCAAGATTTCGGCAGCATCTCCTCGTCATTCTCCAAACGCAAGTCTCGGCAACATGCCAAGAGGATGTGCGTTCGGAGAACAACGGGGAGGTGCTACCAAAACCTTGGGTCGAATCGGAACGGGGCATGAAAACGACTCAATCTATGCATCCTCCGGCTGTCCAAACATGGATAGTTCAAACAGTTACAGCCATAGATATGCAAAGACATGCATAATACAAACCATAACTCTTTCGAACGGGACGCTTAGGTTACGTCAGTACGATGGCTGGCATCCACATACACATATATCATGGCACGATGGCCGACATCCACATACACATATATATCACGGCATGATGGCCGACATCCACATACACAAGATATTAATCAACGTAACCATTAAACATAAAAATGTATTACAACAATTACATTAAATTTCTAAAACATGTATATTAGAACAATTAAACATGGCATTGCATTACTCATTTTACAATTAAACATTAATCATGGCATTGCATTACACAATGTACAATTAAACATGGCATTGAATTATAAAATATACAATTAACATGGCATTGCATTTTATAATTAAACATGGAATTATATTTAAACATGGCAAAATTTTACATGCAATAAAACATGGATTTATATTTTAAACATGCCAATAAACATGGCAAATTATATTTTAAACATGGCAATTAACATTGCATTACAAATTAATGTTGTTACCAAAAAATGACCAGAGGCGAGACGAGGTCGGGCGAGGGGGGGCCAGCGGCCGGAGGCTGCCACACGGTCAGGTGCGAAGAGACAGATCTGGGCACACAATAACCGGTGCGCCCAGATCTGTTTGTTTTCATACCCTAAAAGGCATTCGCCGAGTGCCAAATTGGGAGGCAATCGACGAATGTTTTTTCTATTTTTTTATAAAACTTCTTTGCCGAGTGCTATAGTAGTAGGCACTCCACAAAGGTTTTTTAATTGATCTTTGTGGAGTGCCAAGGCTATTTGCATTCGGCAAAGGTTTTTTTTAATTTTTTTTAAAACACCTAACATAGAAAAAGACAATAAAAAGTTCCAATTTTTGGCATGATATATACACTGATTTTTCATCCTAGAAAAAGTTATAAGTTCAAATAAACAAATTTAAGGCACTTGTAGTTCACAATTGGTATCCTTTCAATTAAAATCCTATAAAGAAATTTAATTAACAAAATAGCAAACTAGCCCTAAAAAAATGCCAATTTGTGGCACGGTATACGATACATTGGTTTTAGTAGTACAAAAAGGTTTTAAGTTCAAACAAAGATTTTAATATTAATTTGCTTTTAAACCTAACTCATTCCATCCCTAACTCATAAACCTAGTTATATAATAACACCATGTCAAGTATCATATTTTTAGGCCTCAATTTAATTTTCTATAATTAAAAAACCTTGGTGCTCCATGTTGCTGGTCGAGTGTCGTAACTTAGATTTTTAATATTTAGTTATATCTAGTGCTAAAAGATTAAAAATAAACTCATTAATATAAATATGATTTTTATACAATTTATTAGTTATTATTTCATGTACATGTAGTTCAAATTTGACCTACTTTGAATTAATTCATGTAAACATGATTAATTATTTAAAAAATAGCAAACTCACTCAGAAAAATATGAAAATTTTCCATGGATTAAAAAATGTTGAATTATAACTATAAAAAAATTTCTATTTCAAAAATGTTGAATTAAAACTTTGCCGAGTGCCGAATGTGGCACTCGGTAAATGCTAGGGTTTGCCGAGTGTCCGTTAGTGTAATTTAGGCTACACTCGGCAAAGTTTGGTTGCTGAGTGCCCGATGAAATTCACTTGACAAATCCTATGGCACTCAACAAACTCTCTGTTTCTTCTTTAGATGACACAATTTCTCTATCTCACCTTAATAAATTATTTGTTATCAAATATTGGCTAACATGCATGTGAATGTAATTAAAGCTAAGAAATATGTCAGTTAGCAGAGTTGAGACTACCGTACCATTAATAACCAAATACATTACAAATAAGTTAGGAAATTGATTTGTACACCACTTAATTCTGTATGTATATAGCCTTTAATTATGGGGGCAACGACTACAAGAACACTATTGCTGAAATGCATGCACATAACCGTGCATGTACAGACTTATTAGGCACAAACCGGCTATCTTGACGCACGTGCTCATCTCCGGTAGTGCACCATCAACAATAGAAGATATATATTTTACCCACAAGTCATTGTGTGTGTGCAGTGTGTAATCAGTGGTTTGTGAAAATACAATATTTTCGTAGGTCGTATCTTACAAAAGGTTATTGTGTATTCATGCAGCTGTAAAAATACTGAAATGTTGTTGTTATGTAAAAATGATTTTTTAGTTGTGTTGTACGAATGGATGGCATAAACTAGCTAGCTTGTTGAAAGCCTTGAATTAATTCGGTCATATGGATAGCCTGCACGTACACGGTACGCGCCTGCATCATATCAGTGTGCCCCTTTCAATCATATCGATTAACTAATTTCGTCGCCGGATCTTTCAGAAATATATATGATATTACGTCGCCCGGTCGTCGCGCGCGCTTGCTATGGCTAGCTTCCTGCACGCACGCACGTACGTACGTACACACGTATGTATCTGCTTCCTGTTCACATGCCAAAGGTACGTACACTGTTAGCGAACAGGAGTATTATTATTCTCCATGCATGTGTACAGTGTACTGCAGTGTAGTACGTAATAAGGTTGGCATACATATATACCAGCAGAGCGGAGGCAATAGCGAGCTAGGCTTAATTACATCTATCCGTTTGTATAATTAGACGACCATAAATAATAAAACTGATATAATTAATATTAATGTAAAAACAGTTTACTAAGATGTAAACTGAGTTGTTTTTCCTTCTCTCTTGAACTTAATAAACAGCTAGGTACGACCATGTGCACATCGATCTTGGCCGGCCTGCACTCTAAAGTGATCATCAATACACTAGAATTGTGACACACTACCGTGTCTCTAGGATTAGACCCGGCCCTATGATATCACTTATGATTTTAAGTGTTGCCTTCTCAGTCATTTCCATGGGTGTCATATGCATGGTACTAGTGAGAGGCCCGTGCGTTTCAACGGATGCATAATGTTAACGGCAATATATTAGAACATGATATATTTGCCGAACACATTTGTTTAGTATATTGCGATGATAAGAAACAATGCAATATATTATTCCTCAAAACAATACATAGAAGTATGCTTTCTATATAAAGTGTCATTGAATATTTATAATTACAAATCTGGTATGAAATGGTACAATATACTATACAGTGAGCACATCTTCTTTTATCTACTCAGTTAGCACTTCCTTGTAGACGATATTCTTCGTTAGCGTGCTTGTTGAATTGATTCCCCTATTTTTCTCCGGAGCGGCGAGTATTTTGATGTTGCTACGAGAAGTTGCTCGTGACAGAGCTACATATAGTTGTCCATGAGAGAACATCGGTTCGGGAGGTATATTCCAACATGTGGTATTGTTTGCCCCTGTGCTTTATTAATTGTCATTGCAAAACTCACCCTAACAGGAAATTGACTCCTCTTAAACTTGAAGGGAAACATCTCATCGTCGGAGGGGCACAAGGGTATGCGTGGAAGGAAGACTCTCTCACCAGCATGTTGTCCCAATACAATTTCAGCATCGATAGTATTTCTTTGAAATGCTCGGACTATCAACCTAGTCCCATTACACAGACCATTGGCCGGGTCAAGATTTCTGAGCAAAATCACAGGACAATTAACCTTGAGTTTTAATATATGTGGAGGTAACCCATTTGGCGTTAATGAATTCAAGAACTCAGACGGATAATGGTTGCATGGATCATCGACTGCTCGATCATGACTGTGATAAATCATCTCGTCACCAGGAAAACGTTCGATAAGCTTCATGTTTATTGCATCAACGTTCTCATTCCTCGTTGACAAAATAGCTCGAGATGTGATGTAGTCTGCATCAGTCATGTTTGCACCTAACATTGGAAATACCATGTCAATAAGACTATCTATGTCTGATTCTGCACCAGTGTAAGGTACACATATTTCGTCGGGTAAATTTACATAGTCCATCATCGATGGTCTCTTCAATGCCATTGCCAATCCGTAGCAGGTAGTCTGAAAACCATATATCTGATCGAGCTCTCATGTTATGGACAAGTCTCAACTGATGCATGTTATCCCATAGGTAAGATCTACGCAATGTTGCGTTTACAATTTGAGCCCTATTCCCCTTTCGTATAACTGGAAGAACTTGTCTAAAGTCACCTCCAAAAACCATTGTTTTGCCTCCAAATGGTAGATTGGGCTTTTCCATTATGTCCCTCATGCTCTTGTCCAACGCCTCAATTGCCTGTCTTTTGTCATGGAGACTTCATCCCATAATATAAGCGAAGCTTTTTGAAGAAGCTTCGCAGCACCACTTTGTTTGGTGAAGTTACACACTGCATTATCTTGTATGCTTAGTGGTATCTTGAACCTTGAATGAGCCGTCCTACCTCCAGGCATGATGGAAGCAGCAACACCAGATGTTGCAGTAGCAATAGCTATCTTCCCCTCGCTACGGACTTTGCTAATAAAGCTTTGTACAGAAAGGTTTTTCCTGTTCCTCCTGGACCATCAACAAAAAACACACCTCCACTATTGTTGTCAACGGATGATAGTATAACATCATAAGCATATCTCTGTTCTGCATTAAGAGAGGATGTGCTCACTAGTAGCTCATTATCCACCTGTATAGAGGACTCTTCACAAATCTCCCTCACCTCACCTGCCATGGCGTCATATGATTCATCAATTTCTGGAAGAGGAAATGATGTTATCTCTTTACCCATTGACTGAAGCAATTTTCTTATATCCAATAACACCATTTGTTCAACTGCATATGCATTCATCTGGGATCGTCGGATGTCATCAGACATTGCTTCGAAGTGTTTGTTCCAGAGTCCACGCACATCGCTAGGTTCACAATAAACCAATATTGTAGCAAACAACCTTCGGAGGGACGAAGGCATATGAAAAACTTCAACTTCAGAGAGGCACTCACCAATGCTGTTATCTGACTCAATAATACCTCTTTTCTCAGCGCTTTCTCGAAATGTAGGGTATACAATACCATCATATGTCCTCAAATTCTCAAATGAAGTAGCACCAACCACATGGTTTAATAACACCCTCAAGTAGTATCTCTCTCCCTCTACTGGATGTGCTGAGATAATCCTCCCAACCTGCGTGCTTCGTTCTCCTTATTTTCCAAAGCTTACGTCCAGGCAACCACACTGCATATTGTGGGAAATCCCTATAAAGTAATGTGCGTGCCCACGTAAATTCTTGATTTGCCTTGAAATACTCAGTCAACATGGTTCTTGAGGCACCCTGTTGGTCGAGAACTTCACGTACATCAGCATTCTCTCTATAGGACACAAGATGCATTCCTGGGAGGTGGAGCTGTAACTGTAGCACTGGTGGCGAAATCCCGCTAAGATCAAATCCAAATATTCTCCACAATGCCTCCTGTGGTGTTACCCACCTAGCATCCCTATATTCATTGATCTCATTAATCTCGCGGTTTTCATCAGCTTCATTGACGGACACAGACGCCCTATCATGACCCTTATAAATATACTTGTAGAGGTACTTAACAGCCTTAATACTCGAACAAACTTCTGCATTGATGTGACAGTCATACCTTCTTAGAAGCATGGGATTATATGAAACAACCCATCTGTTGTCTAAGTCATGACCTCTCACTCTTACCCTTTGTCTGTCATCCCTTCTCCTGTAGACAGGGTAAGAATCTTCGCCTTGGATAGTTGTGTCACTAAATTGGCGTGGATAATAGCACTTGCAACTACCATTTTTCATGCATGGACTCTTCCTATTTAGTGGGCCACACGGGCCATGCATCATATGTTTCACTACCATTTCATATAGCTCCGGGTATATATCCTTATCTGGAAGTTCTGCTGATATAACATATCATACTCATCGGGACAACTCAATTTGTATGTTGACTCCATGATAAGGAGGAAATGTGCATGTGGTAGACCCCTTTTTTGGAACTCGATTACATGGACTTGTGCTGCAATGATTCATAGGATATGTTTACGAAATAGCTGGAATTTGAGATCCTCTAGCTTGGCTTTAAATACACGCACAACAAGATCAGGACGATCTTGTGGTGTTTGGCCAGGTGCAAGGTCTCTACTTATCTCTTCCCAATTAGGATTACAAGTCATTGTGATAAATATGTCGGGTTTTCCATACTTCTGCACCAAGGCCATAGCATCCATGTATCTTCGTCTCATATCCCTCCCGCCACCGATAAACGATGCAGGTAGGACCCATCTTTTTCCTAATCTGCTGGCTCTATGTTCTCCAACAGATACACTATCCATCAAGCCCTGGTAAAGATCTGCACGAATTTTATTCTGATTGTATAAGAAGTAATTCAGTCGAGACGTTTCGATCTTTATGTAGGTATCAACTACAAACTGTTGGAATAGACGTCTCCCATGCAAGACCGTGTTGAAGATTCCACGACGCATCTGGAATTTATAGCAATAATACTCGCGCATCGAAACAAAAAACTTGCTGGTTGTATCTACAAAGCAAAGAGAAATCAATTAGGTGATTAGCATATGGATTAATAATATCGTAGTAACATGAATATGTATCACTTAGCTAACCTGAGTTGTCAGCATTTCTTTGTCGGGTTGTACTTATCTGACTAATGTCAATACCTTCTCTCGGTATATCAGAATGCCAACCGAGCTCTGCTCTTGGAAAAAATAGGGGGTATGACAAAGGGTCGTAGCACCCATCACTCGGTCTAATTGAATAGTAGTTGTTGTTATTGCCAAACAAGGTGATGCTACGATCAAAATGCTTGTGAATATCATTCCCCTCAACCCACACAGCAGCAACCTCTGATGTTAATGGTCTGTTATAAGTTCTCTGGTCTAGCTTGTAGTCCATATTTAGCACAATACGATATTCGTCCATGTCTTCAACCTGTCCTAGGCTTCTGAATATTTCAGAGTAGGGATTATCTCTCAAAATATGTACCAAACATCTAATAATAGATATGTCCCTTTCTCTATATATCTCATCTCGAGCACGACGAAAACGATGTGATAAGCTAGGATCATCATCATAGAAGTACAACTGCAAGTGGCTAGGTTCATTGCCTCCATTCCCGAAAGAGTGTATGTTATGGTACATTTGCCCATGTGCTTTAAATGTGTACACTCCATCCCTTGCACTTGCGAGGTTCTTGTCATAATCACAGTACATTGTGGTGAAGGAAAAATGGCTGTTGAAATATCTAATATTTTCCATAAAATATTGTGATTGAACGTCTTCACCTGTGTACAACCGTCGAAGCTCCTCAAGTGGCTCAGGCATTTCAAGTTTGACCTTGCCATTCATACAACAAAATCCTAGTGGCTCATATTCAAACCTCTTTGCACCACAGTGACGACAGTCTGGCTGAGTCTTTAATAAGTGAGTGCTACCTGGTAGGTTCTGGTAGATAACATTAGTGGAGCCATGTGTTGCATTAGCATAAATACAATTTGGATCAAGAGTTCTCCGTCTTGCGGAATTTCGTCGGTTCATTTGATCTCTCTTCACCTGCCTCTGCTCATCCGGCATACTTGCATATCGAGCTCTGTCACGTGCACGTCTGTTGTTTCTTTGCTCTGGTGTCAACCTTGCATAACTGTCAGATTTTCGTTGGTTATTTTGTTCTCGCATCACATGCCTTTGCTCATCCGTCATACTTGCATATCTAGCTTTGTCACTTGCACGTCTCTTATTCCGTTGCTCTGGTGTCAACCTTGCATATCGTGATCTTTCACGTGCTCGCCTTATTTCAGCACAATCGACCGATCGGTCAATAGGATTTTGTTGAACAGAGAGAATTGATTGTTGATCTTGTGAGTCGATAGTTGCAGATGGTACCGTAGCAAATTTGCACCTGAACAATGTTTATGTAATCACATGAGACATAAATTATGTTATTAGTAATTGCACCAATTACTTAGTAGTAGTTTATACCATTAGAGCTTTGTCGTGGAAATAATCCCAATGATGTAACGGTACTTTGCGTAGGAATAACAAATGAGGACGATGGTCGACATGTCACATCTTCACTGTCCGATGAACTTTCTGATGGGGTGTGCGATGTTTGTCGAATACAAATTCCAGAAGGGCCGTGAGGCAAATTGTTACCGCGATTTCTCTTTTGTCTATGACGACCATCGACGACTATAAACATTTGAAATGAGTACACATTGTTAGACAATAATTTTAGTGTAATGTTGTAACACAAATATCTGAATAGACAAATAAACAGGATAAATTATCCTATTATAATATAAAATAAAACAACCTTCTTTCCCCTCTCTCCTCACTATATTTTCTGACATGGTTGATAGCTTTGTTATCGCGGCGTCGAGTGACCTGTCGATTGTATATAATTGGTTAACCACCAAACAAACGATACTTTAGTGGAAACATTAGAGAGGAAACATGAATTTAAATGAGAGAAGTGTTTGAGTTTTTAATTTATTTTTCATGGTACCAAAGAGTGATTTAGAATATTTGTTTTGGATGAAAGGGTTATTTTGAGGGTTAGGATTACAAATTTGTTATTTTAAATAGGGCATTCGATGATTAGTAATCAAGATTGGATATCGACATTGTGTTAGAGGAAAGAAAATATTCTTCAAGGTTAGGAATGAGAGTATTACAGTGAATGATGTTTTCAGTTTGTAAATAAGCGTACTTGAATTTGAGAAATGTATTCCAATACAAATATTACATTGAAATAACTTCAAAGGGAATACACAATAGATTCAACGAATGATCACAAAACCAAATACCACATACACAATAGAAATAAACACAAAACATCTGAATATGGGGAAGTACATAAACAACGCACATCACAGTACACACACAAGACTGTAACACTATGGATAGTCAGATCCAAAAATCGTTGCAAAATATCTCCATCTAGCTTCCATGAACCTATTCACAAATCTTAGATCCATAGTTCCTGAACTCACACGTTGCCGTAAGTCTGCATTTATATTTCGAAGAAAAATAATTAACAATCTCTATAATATTATGTGATGTATTGACATTATAATTATATTGTGTTTGTATTGTTGGAACTACTTACTTTGCAAAGGTAGTGTGGCTGGATGAATCAGATTAAACTTGACTGTAGTGTGTTCTGAAGTCTCAAAACATCCTATCGCCAAGTAGAACAAATATTAGTGTAATTCATCACTATATCTTTATGAATGATAAAATGGGTTAGGACTGGATTACTATGCTTCTTGTGAAGTCGAAGCATGGTTCTTAAAACAATGTGGTTGTTACGATGAGCTTCTGTCCATTCAGACATGTGATTAGTGAGGGAGTCACCCCAAATTCCAACAACCATCATGTTCAAGCTAAAAAAAGATCAAATGCTCATTAGCTTTCGATTTGCAAAAACAATGTGATTGTTTATGACGATATAAGTGGTTGTATCTAATTTATGAATTACCTAGTGTCCATCAGTGTTATCTCCCTATATAGACCTCCAAGTCGTTCCAATTTCCCCCAATAGACAACCACTCCAGCTATGTCTGTGCAAATAATCATATCATACTATAAGTAAGACAACTATTTTTTTGAAACTATGCATCGCCGATTAAATTCACGTACGTACCCACAAACGTTTTATTCGGACGAATCCACGCGTCATGAAACGTCAATAGATATTTTGGATAGGGAGGGAATTGGATTGGAAGAGTGTATGGCTCAACTGTTGTATTTCTTCGAAGAGAACCTTCATAGGCATGGGCAATGCTCCGATAGTACAATGCCTCTTCAAGATTGGGTTGAAAATATAGACAATGAATAGTATAACATTGTCCTTCATTTAGGAGAATGTTAAACCTATGAACTTCCTCCCGCTCCCATGCAATGACTTCTATTTTAGCACCCTACGTATAATATTAGGGTTTAGAATAGTTCATATGTTCACTACTATGTAAAATTTACTCCAACTTGTGTGCAACTTACAGTAATATCCATTAAAATAAATCGTTGTTTTTCTCCATATTCATCAGGGAGAAACTTAACATCTACTCTGGCGACGACACTCCATGGATAGTTTATGTGCTCGAACTCTATCTCGTCAAATTTCATAAACCTTAACAAAAAAATGAAATTTAGAACATCTTTCATCGTTGCAGGAAAGTTGGTTTTAGTAATGTAGGCTCACCTAGGGACCACCTCATTACGAGTTGGACGGTCGGCATAAATTCTCTTTCGCATGCCAGCCATTAATATATCTAGGTAGTTCAAAACTTTAAATTGGTAATAGTTTAAAAAATAAACACGGAAAAATATTAACAAAAATAAACAGGGACTTTAAATATATTTGACAAACATAATATAGATATATAAGACCACATGCAAGTAAAAAAGTATTGAAAAAACAAACAGGGATAGTAAAAAAATAAACAGGGAAAATGATAAACAGGGAAGAATATTAAAAAAATAAACAGCGACTCTAAATATATTTGACAAAAAGAATATAAATTAATGTAAGATCACATGTAATTAAAAAAGTATAAATTACTGTAAGATCACATGTAATTAAAAAAGTATAAATTATTGTAAGATCACATGTAATTAAAAAAGTATTGAAAACATGATGCTAAATTGGTAATAGTTTAAAAAATAAACAGGGGAGAATATTAAAAAAAATAAACAGTGACTTTAAATATATTTAACAAACAAAATATAGATAGATATAAGACCACGTGCAATTAAAAAAAAGTATTGAAGACATGATGCTAAATTGGTAATAGTAAAAAAATAAATAAGAGAAAATCTTAAAAAAATAAACAGGAATAGTAAAAAAATAAACAGGGAAAATGATAAACAGGGAAGAATATTAAAAAATAAACAGCGACTCTAAATATATTTGACAAACAGAATATAAATAGAGGTAAGATCACATGTAATTAAAAAACTATTGAAAACATGATGCTAAATTGGTAATAGTTAAAAAAATAAACATGGGAGAATATATAAAAAAATAAACAGGGACTCTAAATATATTTGACAAATAGAATATAAATAAACGTAAGACCACAAGAAATAAAAAATATATTGAAGACATGATGCTAAATTGGTAATAGTAAAAAAATAAACATGAGAAAATATTAAAAAAAATAAACAGGGATATTAAAAATAAACAGGAAAATGATAATTGTATATATGGCACATTCTTATGACAAATAAAATATAGATAGATATAAGACCACATGCTAAATTGGTAATAGTAAAAAAATAAATAAGAGAAAATCTTAAAAAAATAAACAGGTATAGTAAAAAACAAACAGGGAAAAGGAGAAAAAAATATATATAGGCCTCCAGCGGTATGAAATCAGCGGTGTCTACGCGATCACATATATAATTAATGCAAAACAGTACATCAATACACATGAACAATACAAAACCAAGGCATAGTTAGATTCTATGCAATTTTATGAAAACAGAGCAATTTGAATCACTCCAAACAGAGCTAGGATGAATTAGTTGTGTATTTTAGAAGTTCTACCTCCATTTTTAGCCGAAACAGTACTACTGTGCCGAACAGAATATAATTATCCTAAAACAGAGGGGCTAGAACACTAAAGTGCTAGAACATAAATTAAATAACCTAAAACAGAGGGTTAAATCACAAAACTGGCCAAAACAGAGTGCGGGGCGGCTCGGTATGGCCGACGCGGCTCGGCCGGCGTGATGCGCGAGCAGGCGGCGCGGCCAGCGTCCGGTGGGCAACGTGGCGCGTGGCCGGCGCAGCACGACGACGACGGCGATGGCAAGTCTAGTGGGGAGAAAAGGGAAAGGGAGGAGTTCTCCTCACCCACTCAAGAAAATGCACGATGTTGTTCAATAAATAACCGGATGTATAAAATCAGCGGTGTTTTTTAAGATCAACATAGCCTCATAACTTGCATATTTTTATGGCAAGTCATGTTTCATCAACTGAAAACAGGAACTTAATACTGTTTTAATTAAATTACTGCTGAGGCATCTACATTTTGGTTGGTTAGTTCTCGTAGAACAGAACTTGATCTTTCTCATGCAATTCTTAAAGAAAGAATTATCTGCAATTAAGGTGTCAGCATCTGATGTCATATCCTGCCTTTTACTAACCTCAATTATAAAACACACATAATATAATCCATAAATTAATAAAAATTAACTAATTGTGCTCCAAACAATTGCTTCTAATAATTTTAAGCTAGCTAGCTCTCCAAACAAACCCTAAAAAAAGAATCTATTCATCTGGACATCTCTGCTTACATCTTGATAACATCATCTAGCTCCAATCGATTTTGTAAACAATACATCTAACCGTTGCAAAACTTCAATAGCAATGAATTTTATATTATGCCCTAAGCAACCTTGGAAGAACAATCTTCAACGACGAAACTCTCGCTGAAAACCATCTATCACCAAAAATTATAATTAAAATTATTCCTGGAAAAAGGATTCTTTATGTACTATTTTCCAAGTGAATTAAAATCACCAAGGATCAAACAAGAAAAATACAATAATAATTAATCTGGGATAAACATATTCAAAATGGGAGCAGTATATTTCAAACCCCACATAATTAAGTACTGCAATCACTACTATTATGTACTATTTTCCAAGTGAATTAAAATCACCAAGGATCAAACAAGAAAAATACAATAATAATTAATCTGGGATAAACATATTCAAAATGGGAGCAGTATATTTCAAACCCCACATAATTAAGTACTGCAATAATATACATAGCCCCTAATGTATAACCCCTATTTATATTTCATGCTAGCTAACTCCCTTGTGAACTATTCATTAATTGAACTGTTAATCAGATGTATATTAGCTTAACATAATTAAACATCCACAAATATAATCCTCCCAAAGTGCAGGCATAAAGCTCAAAGTGGCACACCTAATCCCCAAATGGTCCTCACTCTCACTCTCACTGCACCTACTACTCCTCTCCCATCTCATCAGTTATCACCACAGCAAAACATATTTAATCAAGTGTGCTGACAAATTGACAAATTTGACACTCGAATTCGACAGAATCAAATAAATTGGATCATCAAACACATGAACATGAGCGACATGGCACCAATTCCACCCCCCACCTTGTCTGTTTTCTAAATCTTGAGATAATCTACACTATATATGTCATATATGTCATAAAATTCCTTACCATATATCTGTACACCAAAAGTTCCACATAAACAAACATATTTTTGTTGAACTGTATTTTGATGTGAGCATTGTCATTAAATGAATTCTAAATTCATGTGATTCTCAGGGAAATGTATCAAGGACAAAAAAGAAATAATAGTTAGGATCAAAATCAACAAAATGATAGTTCAGAAAACCCAAGGTGCAAACAATAATAATTTTTACTGAATGAATGGTAAAGTGAAAACACTCACTGTGAATAAGTGTATCAAACAAACATCCATCTGTTTGGTTTCAGACAAAACATACAAGATCATTATGTAAACACACCAAACCTAAAGAAGTGCTCTAGAATTTCTAGAAGGCAAGTACCAACACAAACAACAGAAAATAGATCTGATGATATTCAGGATTTAGCACAGTCAGGACAGAACTTAATTGAAACATAACATTTCAAATCAGGAATCTAGAATGAGTTAAACAAGAAATAGCCAAATTTTCTTGCTAGCTAGTTTCATGCATGATGTGAGTTTATTAAGTTGTCAGATCACATTTCAAGTTGTACAACTTTTTAATGTCATTCTGTCAAGTTGAGGAGTTTTTCATTTCCAAGTTGTTTAAAGTGATTGAGTGAATAAATTATACATATGTATGGTGCAACATATATATACTGAACAATAAAGACTGCAGTGAAGGTGAAGTTCTATTACAATTAAAATTCAGCAACTCTTCAACAGATTTAACATATGGTTTGATGGCAAATATTATATTGGAGCCATCCAAAACACTATTTCCATTATATTATACAGAAGCCTATACCATATGTAGTTAATACTGTTCAACTCATGGAACAGATGTGAATCATCAAAATAAATCATGGCTGAATCATCAATTTAATTCAATTCATCTTGTCATATAATGATGTGCAACAGACACATAATGACTATATAGTATATTATGTCAGAAGTTTGTCATGATGCATTGATAATTCCATGGAAACAGATTACCAGCTTAATTCTGATTTCTGAATCAAACAACAGTGAACACAGATGAGGCTCTTATTCTTAATAGATAGATGTATGTACAATGCAAGGAAACTCATATACATAATTAGCATATAGAATACACATTAATTGATGTGCAACAGACATATGTAATTACATGTTCTCAGTACAAAATTCCACAGGACATACAAACAGACACCAAACCTGATTGACTACCAATAGTATCAGGCGTTTAGTTCTACTAAATCCAAGAGCTAGAACCCTAGTACATCAGTGAACATAAGGGGGAAATGAAGAACATGTTCTCAGTACAAAAATCCACAGGACATACAAACAGACACCAAACCTGATTGACTACCAATAGTATCAGGCGTTTAGCTCTACTTAATCAAAGAGCTAGAACCCTACTACATCAGTGAACACATGAACACAAAGGGGGAAATGAAGAAGAAGTTCATCTTGCTTACCTGTGCACCTCCGCTATGGGTCCTTGCCTTCTGAGGTTGTAGACGGGGGTGAATGCAAGATGAGATGAGCTTCGGTGATGGGTGATGGGTGGTTTATAGGGCAGTGATGGGCGACGGTTACCGCGGCGTGGTCAAGCGACGGTTATGCGCGAGTACTGGGCACGAGACGCGGCATGGGAGCACGGCGGCCGAGCCAGCCACGCAGACAGCCGTCGCGCAGCACGGGCTAGCACGCTGACCAAGCTCGGCTCGGCCGCCGCGATCCCATGCCGTGTCCTGCGCGCGTAGGTTGATCCGCCGCCGCACTCCCATGCCCAGTCCTTCCCTCTGCGAAACCCTACCCTCTCCAGTGCCTCCCGCCGTGCGCCGCCGTCCTCCCTCCCGCGTCGCCCGCCCGCTCTGCTCGGGCGGCAATGGACACGGACAACGTGCCATGCGCGGGGCTGGCCCGGCCGCCGAGTGGGGGAGAGCAGCGCGGGAGGAAGGACGCGTGTGGCTACGGGTGAGCGGCGCGGGAGGGGATCCAAGCACGGGCGGGCGGCGAGGCTAGGCTGGGCGCGGGGGGTGCGGCGCTAGGGTCGCGGTGGCGCTAGGCTGGGCGTGGGGGGCGCGGCGCTAGGGTTTCGAGGGAGGGGCGCAGTGCTAGGGTTTCGAGGGGGGGGGCGCGGGGGGCGCGGCATAGGTTTCGTGAGGGGGCGCGACGCGTGCGTAATGGGCTGGGCCGTAGCGACTGAAAAATTCCACTGGCGCGCGGAGCGGACGGAGGAAACGGGGCGCGCGGAGCGGACGGAGGAAACGGGAAAGTTGTGGCTTTATAATAGTAGTGATATATATCGTACATTGTAAATTTTATTAACGTGGTAACCAAACTAACAAACCGATGCATTATTATCTCACCGTCGTTGTAGTTTCTACAAAAAACGCTTTGTCGCTAACCATAACATTTACGATGGTAATACCATGAGATATCAGCAAGATATGGGTGCAATAATATGGTTGAGGTTGAGAAATCGAAGACATGTTATACCTGAATATAGGGTGATCTGCATTTACTGACCAAGTCACCCTATTAGAAGATTTTGTGATAATAATAAAGGGACAATCACTATTTGCAATGGCTACTACAACAAAACTCACATTATACTACTTACTAGATAGACATACCTTTTTTGTATACGTACTTACCAACTTTTTAATAATGGCATGTGAGGTTCGTCGTAATGCTTAGAATTGAAGAAGAAGAAGAGAGAAAGTAGATAATGAGTTAAACGTTAATATATGCGATATTAATTTGTCTATATTTTGTGATGAAACTTATACGATGTGCTTGAAATGTTGAATGTTGTTGGTTGCCAAATTCTAACTTTAATTCACGATGCAGCGTAAAATAGTTGTTTTTTAAAATGACCATAATATTAGTGATGGACTATAATAATCATCCGTCTCTAAAGAATCTTTTAGTGACAATTGACATTATGACATGTCACTAAAGGGTTGTGACAGGTGAGCCGACATGTCTCTTTTAGTGACGGATGAACACTCGTCACCAATAATTTGACTTCACTAATGCAATAAGAATGATAGAAGACATGTGCACTCGGCGAAGCCTTGTTTACCCTCGGCAAAGGCTTCACCGAGTGTTGCACTCGGCGAACGACACACAGCAAAAATGTTCTCGGCGAGCAACACTTCGCCGAGTGTTTTTTGTTGGGCACTCGGCGAACATGTGTTGCCGAGTGTAAAAGTTGGCACTCGGCGAAAAAGGAGACAAACAGAATGGTAGAAATTTGACGGTCGATTTGCCGAGTGCCAAAAGATTGCACTCGGCAAAGAAATTAGTGTAAAATAAAAAAAGTTGGGCGCGCCACGGGCCGGGCGTGACGTGGCCGTGCGGCGCGGGCGAGGCCGCGACGTGGCCGAGGACGTGGCGGTGACAAGGCGGCGGCCGGAAGGGGGCGGCGACGAGGAGGCGGCGGGGCGGCGGCCACCGCGGCGACGGGGCGGATCTAGGGCTGCGGCCGTGGTGGCGGCCGGAGGGAGCCGGTGGGAGGGAAGGAAAGGGAAGGAGGGAAGAAGAATGGAGTGAGGTGAGATTTTAAAGAGTAGGTATGAAAAATTTGAAAAAAAAAAGTGCGTCAACTTTGAAATTTCCCGGAAAAGGTGTGCGGGATAGAAATTTTTTGGTTTGCCGAGTGTTGCACTCGGTAAACCCAGCATATTTGCCGAGTGTCTCAAATTTGACACTCAGCAAAGAATTTTTATTTTTTAAAATTTTGTATATTTTGTTTTAAAATCTTTTCGTTGATGAAAATAGTAAAACTATAGTGCATAAGGATTAAAAATAAACTCAACAACATAAATATGATTTTTTAATAATATTTTGTTTATTATTTCATGCAATTGCAGTTCAAATTTAACCTATTTTATTTAAATCCTAGAAAAATACTTAATAATTTAAAAATAACAAATTGAACCAAAAAAATGTGGAATTTTTACATGAGATAATATGTGCTGTGTTTTTATTGTAGAAAATAATTCAAATATAAAAAATAATTTACCAATCAAACTTCTTTCAAACCTATCACATTTTTTCTCTAAACCCTAATTCCTCCTCTCGTAATCTCCTATTTCTAAACTCTCTGTGTGATAATTTTTTCAAAATATTTTTAATTTTTTATCATAGCATCTATGCATCATATAATAACACCATAAAAAGTATAATGTTTTTTAGACTTAATTTGTTTTTGTTATAATTAAAAACTATTAAGCTTCACGTTGTCGAACGAGTGTCACACCCTAAATTGTTCAAAATTTATTTCAATTCAGCTGATAAGAAATTTAAATAGACTTAAAAATATGAATATTATTTTTTTATAAATTTTGGTTTATTATTTTAGGCACTTGTAGTTCAAATTTCACCTATTTCAATTTAAATCCTACAAACATATTTAATAATTTAAAAATAACAAACTGAACAAAAAAATCGTAATCCAACAAAACTCACATTATACTACTTACTAGATAGACATACCTTTTTTGTATACGTACTCCCATTTTTTTTTGCCCGTGCAAGCAAGCCGTCGGACGTCCGTTAGTAGTTTGTTTGCCGAGTGCTTTTTGAAAAAACACTCGGCAAACATTTGATACTGTTGATTGTATGTGCTTTGGTGCCTGACCTTAATTTGTGTAGAGCCCTCATGAAAGATAGTGAGTGTAGTCCAAAACTCCCTAGCTGTCCTAAGGTGCTGAATCCTATCAAACTCACTTCTACTCAAACCAATAAATAGTATATTTCTTGCCTTGGAGTTGGCATTATACTGATCCTTCTCTGTTTGAGAGGTGCGAGTTTCAGGGATGGAGTATTGTGAGTCCACAATCTCCCAAATTGCATTTCCTTGGCTTAGCAAGTAAGCCTCCATGCGCACCTTCCAGTATGCAAAATCAGTCCCATCGAACAGAGGTATTTTACTAACTCTGTCCATGTCACCAACAGATCACAAAACCGGTTAAGGTCAACTGGTGATCTTAAACCGCTCTGATACCAATTGTTGGACCGAAAACGATGACCAGAGGGGGGGGTTGAATGGGAGCTTTTAAAATTTCAGATTAAAAATAGCCTTCTGTTTTACTTCTGTCTTCTGCGGAACAGGCTTCGAACACACCTTCGAAGTTCTGGTTCGGAGATATTTCACAGCTCTGAAATCAGGCTTCGCAAGGAGCAAAAGTTCGAAGCCAAGAAGACTTCGCTCCACCCACAACCCTGAAAACTCAGCTCTACTAAGTCAGTGCAGGCTCCGCACACAGGGTGCCTTCGAGAAGGCTTCGCACTTCAACCTTTGCAAGAGCGGACTTCCCTCTGAGGACTTCGATCAGCTCTGCTAAGTCAGTGCAGGCTCAGCACACTGGGTGCCTTCGAGCAGGCTTCGCACTTCACCCTTCGCAAGAGCAGACTTCCCTCAAATGACTTCGATCAAATACTCAGTGACAACAACTGGTGCTGGGCTTCGTACTTCGAAGGTCTAAACGCACACCGAACAGACTTCGCCGCGGACTTCGACAAGGAAAGAAAAATGGGCTTCGATCTAAGCCAAGAACAGTGCTTCGCTAGTAATCAGAGAGGTCTAGCCTCCAGTTTACACATAGCGAACATACACTAAAAAACAGACACTTCACATGAACAGGCTTCTCACACACTTCACCCAGACAAACTTCTCACACACCTCTCCAGAAAACTCACAAGAAGGTGGTGCACAGAGAAATCAAAGCATGTAGTGCAACACACAATACAAGTTCAAGCAGTGAAAGAAGAACAGAATCAAAACTTCATTGCATGAACAGGGAACACAAAATGAACTCACAGACCGAATACAGAGAGTGTGGCGGCTAGCACAGGAGTTCTACAATGGCTGCTCAAAGTGTTGATGTGACCTAGCCAGCCTCCACTATTTATAGGCACTATTCAGCCCTGTGAATAGACTACTTTACCCCTAGGGTTTACACCGGTTTTGTCTCATCAGAACAGGGGGTACAACTGGTAGTCTACTTTATTTGGAGGCTTCTTTTGTCCGCTTCGCAGAGGGGACAACACCAGCTTTTGCAGAGAAGACGCTGTCAGCCTTTGCAGTTTTGGACCCTTCTGAAGCCCCTCTTCGCATGCGAGGGGTGCGGTAGCTTCGGTGAGAAGCCTTGAGCCTGATGGCCTTCGCTTCACCGAAGTCAGCCTTCGATACAGTGACGGTTTTGAGCCGAAGCCGTCAAAGCCCTTGGGCCTTTGCACCAACACCTTCGGAGTGGACCACCCCGGCTTCACAGCTTCTCCCAGCTCGAACTCCGTCAGTCCGTGTACCGAAGCCATGCAAGGCCGAAGTACCTCAAGTCAGCCTCACTCCGGAGCCAGCTTCGCTCCGAAGCCAGCCTCACTCTGAAGTCAGCCTAGTCAGCTTCACTCCGAAGCCAGCTTCACTCCGAAGCCCCACCTTCGGAGTACCACCCTTCGAAGTCCCTCCTTCGTCCAAGGCCTCTGCATGAAGCATTCCATGAGCACTTCATCGCAGTGTCTCTCCCCGAGCACACTCCTCGACGATCCTCACCCGGATCATGCCTTCGATGCACCTCGACTTCTGAGACCTTCGTCGGGTATACCTTCGAGTGTCTCCCTCCAGAGCACACTTCGAACACCTTGCCTCATTGCTGAGGACTTAGTCCACCATACTTCGAAGTCACTCCATTCAGAGTACCCTTCGAAGTTCCTCGCCTCCGAGGACTTCATCTCGGGGTACCTTCACCCGGAGTCACACTCCACACTTACTGCCTTCTCCTGGCGCACCTCGACCCAAGGTCCGACCTCGACCCCTTCGTAGCCTTCGTGACGGAGCTCCCTGCTCCCCTGGCATCAAGCCTCCCGCTTGACCCAGGTTCACTTGCTACGAACCGTCCGTCGCCTTCGAAGTCACCTGCGCACCACAGACAAACAGACAAGTGTATCCAGTACCCCGGAGACCTCTCCGGGTAAGCAACCTCCGATACACACTCTGGTGTACCTCCCAAAATACTGAACCCTTCGGTACAACCCAGTCATCGTGTACTATCGGACCCCTCCGACAGGCACACTCCACTGCAATAGCTGCAGAAACCAGACCCACCGAACCCTTCGGTGAAACAACCTCCGAACCCCTTCGGAGGGACCCCTTCGAATCAGAGGGTAAAATCTGTCAATCACTCATCACAGACTCCGAAACCAACCCTTGGTTTCTCAGGTATTGTAGTCTATTCACAAGTTAGAGTATTGCCTATAAAAGGAGAGGCATGCTAAGGGATAGGGTAACACTGTGCACTCCATTTTAGAACCTTCTGTTTTCCCTGTAGCTTTGGCCAACCGCCAGGAAGTGTTCTCTATACATGTGAGTTTTTGTGTTCCCTGTTCTAAGCAATGAAATTTTATTCTGTTTTTCATCTATTGCTTGAACTTGTATCTGTGGTTTGCATTGCATGAGTTGAGTTTTCTGCGTTTCACTTCATTCTCTATCAACGAGTTCTTACTCCGGTTCAACTCCGACAAAGTGTGTTCTCTCTCATCCATGCAGTTTTTGCAAGTAACTCAGTGTGTGTTCGCTCTGTGTAAACTGGAGGCAAGTCCTCACTGATTACTAGCGAAGCACTGTGCGAAGTGTGGATTCGAGGTCTTGTCTCTTCTCATAAGCCGAAGTCCTCACTGCAGTCAGTTTTGTTTGTTTTCAGCACTCCGAAGTGCGAAACCTAGTACCAGTTACTAGTGTGGAGTATCTGTTCGGAGCTCTCTGAGGGAAACATACTTGTGCGAAGAATAGTAGTGTGAAGCATGCTAGAAGGCACCTCGTGTGCGGAGCCTGCACTATCTTTCTTGAGTTCAATGCGTTTTTGGGTTTCTGAGTGCGGGCGAAATGTTCTAAACTTCAAACTTTTACCCTATAAGAAGCCTATGTTCAGAGTGTGTTCGATACCTCTGAACCAGACACTTCGAAGGGTGTGTTCGAAGCCTGTCCAGCATAATAGAATTTTAAAAGCTCCCATTCAACCCCTCTGGTCACCTGTTTTGGCCCGACACACAAGTAACTACATACCCATCTCACACTGAACTGGTTGAGGTTCAGTGAGCCTTGATGGTGTGTCGCCCCCAGCATGAGTAGGCATCTCTGTTGGTAGGCATCATGACTGCTCTGCCACTCGGGAGAACACTACCTATCAACAATTTGCCCCCAACATTCAAGATGAGTGGCACACCACTGTGTAGGGACCTATATACAAGTGAAATTGTTAAAGAAAAAAATATTAAGTATTGCAAGATAAACGATAATGTACTTACCATCATGTATTGCTCACGTGTCAGATATATGGTTCAAGCATCCTTTTTCTTCATCCTCTGTCTGAGGTGCTGAGCGTGGTAGTCGATCATGACTTGAATACATGCCTCATAATGCATGTTAGTGACAAGCTTCTTGGCAGCTTTGTTGATAACAGCGATAGTCTGATCCGCATACCCCTCATCACACCTATAAAAGTCCTACATATAGATGTAAAGATAATGTTATATAATCCACATGTGAATAGTATTAACAAATATATTAAGAACAAAAACTTACCCAGAGCTCAGCCATCACTCAGTCGACTATGTCGATAAATTGTCTCACTTTCTGGTTAGGGGCGTCCGACGCACTTTTGTAGTGCCTCCATGAGTACGTAGGCTCCATCCTCCCATCAATAGAAACCAAACCAGGGAAATTATCCCTGATAAGAAGCCCGAGGATGCCGTTTACATGGCGTGAGCACTCGCGACCTCCCCGTTCAACCATAATCCAATTCCTACACTAGTGTCATAAAAAATTATTAGTATGTGTCAAAAACTAAACTGGCGAAAGGAATACACTTCTTCGTTCTCCCACCTCGAGGTCTAGATGAGGACCCGACCTCATCTTGAGAGGTGGATTTACTTTTACCGCCTTTTCTAAGTATGACCTCTATTTTTTTTCTTTAAACCCCTAATGATTTTTCAATCACCTGCTACGAAAAAGAGTAAATCACTTTAGAAAAAACGTGCAATGCATTATAAAAAAATTAATATACAATTAAACATAATTCTCATACAGATGTTAGAAATAGTCATCGTCGTCCGGATTTACTAGATCATATATTGCAAGATAAACGATAATGTACTTACCATCATGTATTGCTCACGTGTCAGATATATGGTTCAAGCATCCTTTTTCTTCATCCTCTGTCTGAGGTGCTGAGCGTGGTAGTCGATCATGACTTGAATACATGCCTCATAATGCATGTTAGTGACAAGCTTCTTGGCAGCTTTGTTGATAACAGCGATAGTCTGATCCGCATACCCCTCATCACACCTATAAAAGTCCTGCATATAGATGTAAAGATAATGTTATATAATCCACATGTGAATAGTATTAACAAATATATTAAGAACAAAAACTTACCCAGAGCTCAGCCATCACTCAGTCGACTATGTCGATAAATTGTCTCACTTTCTGGTTAGGGGCGTCCGACGCACTTTTGTAGTGCCTCCATGAGTACGTAGGCTCCATCCTCCCATCAATAGAAACCAAACCAGGGAAATTATCCTTGATAAGAAGCCCGAGGATGCCGTTTACATGGCGTGAGCACTCGCGACCTCCCCGTTCAACCATAATCCAATTCCTACACTAGTGTCATAAAAAATTATTAGTATGTGTCAAAAAACTAAACTGGCGAAAGGAATACACTTCTTCGTTCTCCCACCTCGAGGTCTAGATGAGGACCCGACCTCATCTTGAGAGGTGGATTTACTTTTACCGCCTTTTCTAAGTATGACCTCTATTTTTTTCTTTAAACCCCTAATGATTTTTCAATCACCTGCTACGAAAAAGAGTAAATCACTTTAGAAAAAACGTGCAATGCATTATAAAAAAATTAATATACAATTAAACATAATTCTCATACAGATGTTAGAAATAGTCATCGTCGTCCGGATTTACTAGATCATATATTGCAAGATAAACGATAATGTACTTACCATCATGTATTGCTCACGTGTCAGATATATGGTTCAAGCATCCTTTTTCTTCATCCTCTGTCTGAGGTGCTGAGCGTGGTAGTCGATCATGACTTGAATACATGCCTCATAATGCATGTTAGTGACAAGCTTCTTGGCAGCTTTGTTGATAACAGCGATAGTCTGATCCGCATACCCCTCATCACACCTATAAAAGTCCTGCATATAGATGTAAAGATAATGTTATATAATCCACATGTGAATAGTATTAACAAATATATTAAGAACAAAAACTTACCCAGAGCTCAGCCATCACTCAATCGACTATGTCGATAAATTGTCTCACTTTCTGGTTAGGGGCGTCCGACGCACTTTTGTAGTGCCTCCATGAGTACGTAGGCTCCATCCTCCCATCAATAGAAACCAAACCAGGGAAATTATCCCTGATAAGAAGCCCGAGGATGCCGTTTACATGGCGTGAGCACTCGCGACCTCCCCGTTCAACCATAATCCAATTCCTACACCAGTGTCATAAAAAATTATTAGTATGTGTCAAAAAACTAAACTGGTGAAAGGAATACACTTCTTCGTTCTCCCACCTCGAGGTCTAGATGAGGACCCGACCTCATCTTGAGAGGTGGATTTACTTTTACCGCCTTTTCTAAGTATGACCTCTATTTTTTTCATTAAACCCCTAATGATTTTTCAATCACCTGCTACGAAAAGAGTAAATCACTTTAGAAAAAACGTGCAATGCATTATAAAAAAATTAATATACAATTAAACATAATTCTCATACAGATGTTAGAAATAGTCATCGTCGTCCGGATTTACTAGATCATATGTATCGTCATCACTATCACGTGATATGATATAATCGTTTAGCTGATCAGGAGGTAGAATTTTGTCGTCATTGTAATTGCCTAAGTGTAATATCTCTAGTAGTTCTAAGTCCCTTCCATTCTGAATCTCGTCTCCTTCATTGACATCTTGTACATTCTGCCTACCAAACGTTGTCTCTAAGAATACTTCAGTGTTCTTGATCCAATCCAAGGTCACCTTGGCCTAACAAGGGCGACCCGTGTACATCCACTCACGATCATCCATCTTGTACTAAACTAGGAAACAACACCTGTATTTAGGTGTTAGCGAGAAACGAGATGCATCTAAATGTCTAATAGGTAAAGATAGATCCTAATCCCACTAGAGAATGCGTAGATTGGACTCGTTTTCATGCTCCGTTCCGATCTGACCCAAGATTTCGGCAGCATCTCCCCGTCATTCTCCAAACGCACGTCTCGGCAACATGCCAAGAGTATGTGCGTTCGGAGAATAACGGGGAGGTGCTACCAAAACCTTGGGTCGAATCGGAACGGGGCATGAAAACGAGCTCAATCTATGCATCCTCTGGCTGTCCAAACATGGATAGTTCAAAACAGTTACAACCATCGATATGCAAAGACATGCATAATCCAAACCATAACTCTTTCGAATGGGAGACACTTAGGTTACGTGACAATAACTAGAAAATATAAAAAATGACAACATCTCCTCTATAATACTTAGAAAATCTAACAAAACTCACAAATATATATCACAGCACGATGGCTGGCATCCACATACACATATATATCATGGCACGATGGCCGACATCCACATACACATATATATCACGACACAATGGCCGACATCCACATACACAAGATATTAATCAACGTAACCATTAAAACATAAAAAGGTATTACAACAATTACATTACAATTTCTAAAACATGTATATTAGAACAATTAAACATGGCATTGCATTACTCATTTTACAATTAAACATATTAATCATGGCATTGCATTACACAATATACAATTAAACATGGCATTGAATTATAAAATATACAATTAAACATGGCATTGCATTTTAATAATTAAACATGGAATTATATTTTAAACATGGCAAATTTTACATGCAATAAAACATGGATTTATATTTTAAACATGACAATTAAACATGGCAAATTATATTTTATACATGGCAATTAAACATGGCATTACAAATTAATGTTGTTACAAAAAAATGACCGGAGGCGAGACGAGGTCGGGGCGAGGGGGGCCGGCGGACGGAGGCTGCCACACGGTCGGGCGCTGAGAGACAGATCTAGGCACACAATAACCGGTGCGCCCAGATCTGTTTGTTTTCATACCCTAAAAGGCATTCGCCGAGTGCCAAATTGGGAGGCACTCGGCGAATGTTTTTTCTATTTTTTTATAAAACTTCTTTGCCGAGTGCTATATTAGTTGGCACTCAGCAAAGGTTTTTAATTGATCTTTGTGGAGTGACAAGGCTAATTGCATTCGGCAAAGGTTTTTTAATTTGTTTTAAAAAACCTAACATAGAAAAAAGACAATAAAAAATTCCAATTTTTGGCATGATATAATATGCACTGATTTTTCATCCTAGAAAAAGTTCTAAGTTCAAATAAACAAATTTAAGGCACTTGTAGTTCAAAATTGGTATCTTTCAATTAAAATCCTATAAAGAAATTTAATTAACGAAAAATAGCAAACTAGCCCTAAAAAATGCCAATTTTTGGCACGATATAAGATACATTGGGTTTTAGTAGTACAAAAAGTTTTAAGTTCAATCAAAGATTTTAATATTAATTTGCTTTTAAACCTAACTCATTCCATCCCTAAACTCATAAACCTAGTTATATAATAACACCATGTCAAGTATCATATTTTTAGGCCTCAATTTAATTTTCTATAATTAAAAAACCTTGGTGCTCCATGTTGCTGGTCGAGTGTCGTAACTTAGATTTTTAATATTTAGTTATATCTAGTGCTAAAAGATTAAAAATAAACTCATTAATATAAATATGATTTTTATACAATTTATTAGTTATTATTTCATGTACATGTAGTTCAAATTTGACCTACTTTGAATTAATTCATGTAAACATGATTAATTATTTAAAAAATAGCAAACTCACTCAGAAAAATATGAACATTTTCCATGGATTAAAAAATATTGAATTATAAATATAAAAAAATTTCTATTTCAAAACATGTTTAAAATGTGATATGGACTTAAATTATGATCTCACATGAAATAATGGGTACTTGAGATTTGCCGAGTGCATTTTTAAATAACACTCGACAAAGTTTGGTGCCCAACTTTGCCGAGTGCCGAATGTGGCACTCGGTAAATGCTAGGGTTTGCCGAGTGTCCGTTAGTGTAATTTAGGCTACACTCGGCAAAGTTTGGTTTGCTGAGTGCCCGATGAAATTCACTTGACAATCCTATGGCACTCAGCAAACTCTCTGTTTCTTCTTTAGATGACACAATTTCTCTATCTCACCTTAATAAATTATTTGTTATCAAATATTGGCTAACATGCATGTGAATGTAATTAAAGCTAAGAAATATGTCAGTTAGCAGAGTTGAGACTACCGTACCATATTAATAACCAAATACATTACAAATAAGTTAGGAAATTGATTTGTACACCACTTAATTCTGCATGTATATAGCCTTTAATTATGGGGGCAACGACTACAAGAACACTATTGCTGAAATGCATGCACATAACCGTGCATGTACAGACTTATTAGGCACAAACCGGCTATCTTGACGCACGTGCTCATCTCCGGTAGTGCACCATCAACAATAGAAGATATATATTTTACCCACAAGTCATTGTGTGTGTGCAGTGTGTAATCAGTGGTTTGTGAAAATACAATATTTTCGTAGGTCGTATCTTACAAAAGGTTATTGTGTATTCATGCAGCTGTAAAAATACTGAAATGTTGTTGTTATGTAAAAATGATTTTTTAGTTGTGTTGTACGAATGGATGGCATAAACTAGCTAGCTTGTTGAAAGCCTTGAATTAATTCGGTCATATGGATAGCCTGCACGTACACGGTACGCGCCTGCATCATATCAGTGTGCCCCTTTCAATCATATCGATTAACTAATTTCATCGCCGGATCTTTCAGAAATATATATGATATTACGTCGCCCGGTCGTGGCGCGCGCTTGCTATGGCTAGCTTCCTGCACGCACGCACGTACGTACGTACACACGTATGTATCTGCTTCCTGTTCACATGCCAAAGGTACGTACACTGTTAGCGAACAGGAGTATTATTATTCTCCATGCATGTGTACAGTGTACTGCAGTGTATGTACGTAATAAGGTTGGCATACATATATACCAGCAGAGCGGAGGCAATAGCGAGCTAGGCTTAATTACATCTATCCGTTTGTATAATTAGACGACCCATAAATAATAAAACTGATATAATTAATATTAATGTAAAAACAGTTTACTAAGATGTAAACTGAGTTGTTTTTCCTTCTCTCTTGAACTTAATAAACAGCTAGGTACGACCATGTGCACATCGATCTTGGCCTGCACTCTAAAGTGATCATCAATACACTAGAATTGTGACACACTACCGTGTCTCTAGGATTAGACCCGGCCCTATGATATCAACTTATGATTTTAAGTGTTGCCTTCTCAGTCATATGCATGGTATATATATCGTACATTGTAAATTTTATTAACGTGGTAACCAAACTAACAAACCGATGCATTATTATCTCACCGTCGTTGTAGTTTCTACAAAAAAAAGCTTTGTCGCTAACCATAACATTTACGATGGTAATACCCTGAGATATCAGCAAGATATGGGTGCAATAATATGGTTGAGGTTGAGAAATCGAAGACATGTTATACCTGAATATAGGGTGATCTGCATTTACTGACCAAGTCACCCTATTAGAAGATTTTGTGATAATAATAATGGGACAATCACTATCTGCAATGGCTACTACAACAAAACTCACATTATACTACTTACTAGATAGACATACCTTTTTTTGTATACGTACTTACCAACTTTTTAATAATGGCATGTGAGGTTCGTCGTAATGCTTAGAATTGAAGAAGAAGAGAGAAAGTAGATAATGAGTTAAACATTAATATATGCAATATTATTTTGTCTATATTTTGTGATGAAACTTATACGATGTGCTTGAAATGTTGAATGTTGTTGGTTGCCAAATTCTAACTTTAATTCACGATGCAGCGTAAAATAGTTGTTTTTTAAAATGACCATAATATTAGTGATGGATGATAATAATCATCCGTCCCTAAAGAATCTTTTAGTGACAATTGACATTATGACATGTCACTAAAGGGTTGTGATAGGTGAGCCGACATGTCTCTTTTAGTGACGGATGAACACTCGTCACCAATAATTTGACTTCACTAATGCAATAAGAATGATAGAAGACATGTGTCTATCACTTTTTAAAAGGTTATTACGTCACTACGAGAGAATCTTTGTTCGCCGAGTGCTTAAGCACTCGGCGAAGCCTTGTTTACCCTCGGCAAAGGCTTCGCCGAGTGTTGCACTCGACGAACGACACACAACAAAAATGTTCTCGGCGAACAACACTTCGCCGAGTGTTTTTTGTCGGGCACTCGGCGAACATGTGTTGCCGAGTGTAAAAGTTGGCACTCGGCGAAAAAGGAGACAAACGGAATGGTAGAAATTTGACGGTCGATTTGCCGAGTGCCAAAAGATTGCACTCGGCAAAGAAATTAGTGTAAAATAAAAAAAAGTTGGGCGCGCCACGGGCCGGGCGCGACGTGGCTGTGCGGCGCGGGCGAGGCCGTGACGCGGCCGAGGACGTGGCGGCGACAAGGCGGCGGCCGGAAGGGGGCGGCGACGAGGAGGCGGCCGGGGCGGCGGCCGCCGCAGCGATGGGGCGGATCTAGGGCGGCGGCCGCGGCGGCGACGGGGTGGCGGCAGGAGGGAGCCGGTGGGAGGGAAGGAGAGGGAAGGAGGGAAGAAGAATGGAGGGAGGTGAGATTTTAAAGAGTAGGTATGAAAAATTTGAAAAAAAAGTGCGCCAACTTTGAAATTTCGCGGAAAAGGTGTGCGGGATAGAAAGTTTTTGGTTTGCCGAGTATTGCACTCGGTAACCCAGCATATTTGTCGAGTGTCTCAAATTTGGCACTCAGCAAATAATTTTTTTTAAAAATTTTGTATAATTTGTTTTAAAATCTTTTCGTTGACGAAAATAGTAAAACTATAGTGCATAAGGATTAAAAATAAACTCAACAACATAAATATGATTTTTAATAATATTTTGTTTATTATTTCATGCAATTGCAGTTCAAATTTAACCTATTTTTATTTAAGTCCTAGAAAAATACTTAATAATTTAAAAATAACAAATTGAACCAAAAAATGTGGAATTTTTACATGAGATAATATGTGCTGTGTTTTTATTGTAGAAAATAATTCAAATATAAAAAATAATTTACCAATCAAACTTCTTTCAAACCTATCACATTTCTTCTCTAAACCCTAATTCCTCCTCTCGTAATCTCCTATTTCTAAACACTCTGTGTGATAATTTTTTCGAAATATTTTTAATTTTTATCATAAAATCTATGCATCATATAATAACACCATGAAAAGTATAATGTTTTTTAGACTTAATTTGTTTTTTATAATTAAAAACTATTATGCTTCACGTTGTCGAACGAGTGTCACACCCTAAATTGTTCAAAATTTATTTCAATTCAGTTGATAAGAAATTTAAATAGACTTAAAAATATGAATATTATTTTTTTTATAAATTTTGGTTTATTATTTTAGGCACTTGTAGTTCAAATTTCACCTATTTCAATTTAAATCCAACAAACATATTTAATAATTTAAAAATAACAAACTGAACAAAAAAAATCGTAATCCAACAAAACTCACATTATACTACTTACTAGATAGACATACCTTTTTTGTATACGTACTCCCATTTTTTTTGCTTGTGCAAGCAAGCCGTCGGACGTCCGTTAGTAGTTTGTTTGCCGAGTGCTTTTTGAAAAAACACTCGGGAAACATTTGATTTGCTGAGTGTATTTTATTTGCCGAGAGTTTTTTAAAAAACACTCGACAAACTTAGCTTTGCTGAGTGCCCGAGATATTACACTCGGCAAAGTCTTGGGCACTCGGCAAACCTTGCTTTTCCGGTAGTGCCTGTTGTTAATAGAGTTTTGTGTAATCCTCTCGTTATAGCTACTAGTTAGCTTTCCTAACTCTAGCTCGCGGCTGCATTTCTTCTGTCATCGGCTGACCTCTCCCTGATCAGTTGCTGCTATTGTAATTAGCCACGCGCGTGACGGTACACGTTGATCAGGATGTACAGATGTGCTGAGTTAGGCACGCACGTTTGTCCTGATGTATGTAAGTACGTACTCCGTATATGTGTACGTATGTGCTCCAAAACCCCAATAGGCCACAATATACAAATCTGATCATTGCTTGGAGTCACCAAGTCTTGGGATCATCCCAAAATGTCTCTGATCCCACGTTCCATCAGATGAATTAGGGTTACTGTAGTTTTGCACACACCACACCTTTGCTCTGTACAGTGCCAAAGCCAAAAATATATTAGGGTCTATTTCCGGTAAACCATTATCTCTCGTAGCTAGGGAGATAATAGTTAGACTAATTTGCACTGTTGATTAAATATTTTTAAAATAATTAATTAAAAAGGAAAATGTGTTAACTTGGTTTATTTATAATGGGTGGAGATTGATTTCATATATAGTGATGCACCGGTTATAAAAGAAAAGTGCATATATATCTATGTTTACAACAGAAAAAATACAAAAGTTTTCTAGCACATACAACTCTACTTCAAAAGAAACTGTAATACACCCTAGCTAGCTCTACACACATCGCAATTAGCATGGAAAAACATACAAACTAGTTCTCAAAAAGGACTAGTGTTACATTCATTTTCACCCACCCAAAGATTGGCATGGTGTTACATTCATTTAGAGTATACATGTATGTTATGAAAAATGACCAGGTCTTCAGATCAAGAGAACTATGTTGTGTAGTCTAAGATGTTGTGTGCATAGTGTGTGATAACAGTTGTACCATTGAAAATTAAAAATATTGTGGAGTTAGGCTAAACTAAAGATGAACGGTGTAACCTATTAATTAGATGGCACAACAATATTCTTCAATGTTTTATGGTTTTATTGACTTAAGCTGCAACAACTTGCATGCTAGATGCCTATAAATACTTCATATTTGCATACCTCAAAAGCATCAAACTAACATACACCGGCAACAATGGCAACTAAACACACAAGCCACTCTACCTTATTTTTCATAGTTTTTTTCACATTGACATATGTCAATAGCGCTGAGTTTACTAAGCAAGACGTTCTTAACCTATGTTTGGCATCTCCACCAACCTCAACTCAACCACCTACACATCCACCTAGTATGCCACCTTCACAACCACCTAGTATGCCGCATTCACCACCACCTAGTATGCCGCCTTCACCAACACCTACCCCGGTGAGTTTGCCGCCGCCGTCGTCACCTCCTGTTGTGCCCCCAACACCGTCGTCCCCTCCCACTGTGCCCCCAACACCGTCGTCCCCTCCTGTCGTGCCCCCACACCGTCGTCACCTCCGGCTATAACTCCGTCATCATCGTCGGCGCCACCGCCCAGAGCTCAGTGCCCAGTGAACATTGTTGAACTCAGAGGGTGCGTCACTTTGGGGATAAGCTTGACGCTGGGCAACGGGCTAGTCCCCATTGCTGGGGAAGGGTGCTGCCCACGGATAGCTGGGCTCTCAGGCAACAACGCCTCCACTTGCCTGTGTAACGTCTTGCAGGTCAATGCCGGCATCGGGCTCAAGGTCAACCTCACCAAAATGATCGATGTCATCCTTAGGCACTGCAACCACATTGTTGTCCGCTCCAGCATCATCTGTCCTCAGTGATCAATCGATCAACGACGAGCGAGCGAGGTTATTACGGATTACATTAGGACCCAACAATTAAGCTTTTCCAGCAGCACAATGTGCTTCATGGAGGCAGGGTCTTAATTAATTAAGTACTCATATATATATATATATATATATATATATATATTACTACGTAATGCAGTACTGCATGCGTCTAATAATAACAAGATGCAGTGGATCGATGTGATTGTGTCGTACGTGTGTGTTAGCGCACGTATGTGTGGCTCAATTGTGTGCCATTGTACTACATACGTACTATACCCTGGAATAGGATTCAGGTTGTGTACCATCTGTGCGTGTCAACGTGCCTATGAATGAAATACATGTGCCGGGTTCCAGTGTGTTGCTTTGTCTTGATTTACATCTTCAGATTGATCTAGTTAATAGTATACTACATACTATAACCGAGCATATACTTCATTCTTAGCGAGAAGGCATGCAGCTGTATGCATGCCCTGCTTTTTAGAAATCATAAAGGAGATCGATCCACCGTAATTTCGACTCAAATTTTGCAGGAGTGAATGATTAGTTAGAAATACATAATTATATTTTTACGGTTTAAAATTATGTTATTAATGTGTCACTAATACAAAAAAACACCACCATTAATACATGCTGACCTAACTGGTTACCGATGTAAGATTCTAGCGGTGCCACCTAAGTTCAACTCCTGGTGGCCACACATGCCCCATTTATTAGTGACTAATATTTGTACGCTTTCACCTAAACACCAAAACGACTATTATTTATATACCGGAGGGAGTATGTGAGAGCGCGCATTTGTATCGGAAAAAAAATAGCTCGGCTATCCTGGCCTACCATAAGTCTGTTAAAAAAATTTAAATTGGTTCTAAGTCAATTTAATATCCTACCAGTGAGGTTAAATTTGATCTTGAGATTCTGTAAAAAACCATTTAGGTTAATATACCGTATAAATATTCCTTATAAAAACCATTTTAGGAAAAAATAGGAATATGATATATATGATATTGTGTAGATATCACCTCATTAAAATTTTTATGAGAAAGTATATAAAACTCATAAAAGAAAAGAGTATAATATGATATATGTACAATTTAAACTTTTAAGGAGATCCTTTCCCTCATGATTGCAAATCATGAAATTGTCTATATTTGCGTTATGCAAACACTACTATCTTGAAAGATAAATAGTAGGTGATTCGATGAAATTAATAACACAACATTTTTGTATGTGGTTTATTATTCTGCGAAGTCATATATGTTTGCATGGTTTTTCATATAATAAAATTATTTCAGAATGATTGGTGTTTGTAGCCACTAGAATTTACTGGGTAAACTTATATGAGATGGTTGTCCCATCATGTGAGAACACGAAACCTTATTTTGAGATCTGACTTATGGGGATCAAATAAGTAGCCAGCATCTGTATATGCAATTATATTTGGATCTTGATTTCTTTATTATTGAAAGAAAATATAAAAATCTTTGGTGTTTGGAGACATTTTTGACTCCAATCCAATAACATTTAGTTGGATTAACACGATGTATAGCTAGTAATTTCTTTGCAAATGTGATATGAGTCCTATAGTGAAATTTGTAAATTACATAAGTGTTTCAACAATGTTGAGATATGGAATATTCGGTCCTTGTATCTCTTTATCAACATCCTAAGGTATAAATTTGATTTTTCTCTAAATGTAGAGATCGATAGACCATAGGTGTTTTTGAATATAGGTTGTTTAGTGTATTAAAATACTCGAGGAAAGGTGTTTAAGTTGTAGACCTAAATAAATTTGGTTTTGACTAAATCATTTGTCTTTAATTCCGTCATTTCAATGATTGTGTGCTTCATCGATATCGTTAGTGTCGTTGATGATAACAACATACATAGATATAATGCAAAATCCTGTTGAGGATCTCTTGATGAATACATATGGGCAATCATCGTAATTTGAGTATCCTTTTTTATAAGGAACTCATTGAGTCGGTTGTACCAAATTTTATCCGACCTTTTTGAGCCATCACTACAGGAAAACCAAAATTTGCCGAGAGTGTCTGAAACTTTGCCAAGTGCATTATTTTAGGCACTCGACAAACTAAAAACACTCAGCAAACCAAATGTTTGCTATGTGTTTTTTTTTGAAAAAATAGGATGGCAATGGGGACCTATAATAGGATCTGATTCAATAAAGATTACTCATGTAGAGGGGAAACCCGATCCCCAACGAGGAAATCCTCTATTAGGGGAAATACTTAGTGAATTTTCACGTGCTGTTTGTAGAGAGGAAGTTTGATATTTAGTTAGTTATAACTGAATCACTTATGCATCGTGTAAAACTATATGATCCAACATTGAGTTAGTAAATTACAATTATATAATGATGGTCTAATAATATGCTTAATCCTCTTTATTAGATATTTTGTTTAGCCAATTTGAGTGTGAACATATAGGACACCATTATTTTAATCCCTAGGGCCTTACAATAATAACTGAAGGTACACAAGGAAAATTTTATAGCGTTGTCCCTTAGAATTGATTGAATTCGATGTTCTAGGTAATAAGTTCTCAACCAAATAACATTTGCCATAATTGTGGAAAATACATGGTTTATGTGTATAATAGACACACTGTTAATGATTTTATAGGACCACATATATCACCTCGAATGTGTTCAAGGAATTGAGTGGTTTTAGATGAACTTTTAGTTTGATGGCCTTAGAATTATTTTTCCTATGGCACATGCAGTGCACGAAAAAATAATAATAGAGGAAATGCAGTATTATTTAAATTATGACCAATAGAATTGGTATTAATTTTTGCATCATCAATAGTTAGGATGATCAAGGCGATAATGCCTAGTCTAGAATGCATTGATATTGTAAAAAATAATTTTATATGCAACATGTGGTTCATTGGTTTGATGAATATGTAGTACAATCATATAGGAGAGATGATACTTATTGAAGTATCACTTTTTTATATCTGTTATATTAGATAAAGAGAAGTTTCTCTGTGTTGTTTATATGAGTTTCAATATGGAAACATTTTTATGAATATTTTTATGGCTTAGTGAATTACAAGTTGAATCTTGATAATTTATTGTATCCAAGATTATAACCTGAGTAGTCATATATCAATTGTTAAAATATTTCATTGTCTTTTGGCGAGACCTTAGAAATATTTTGTTTCACTAAGTATAGATCGAGTTTGTGGTACCATTTCCCACAAAACACATCTCTTCCTTTATTGTACTAATTTCCGTAGAGTCTATATGTAAGAATTTTTTTGTATGAAAATCCTATCAAATATATAAAATCGTTGCATATCTATTGTGTACCAATGGTGTTTATTTGAACCAATTCATGATAATTTCTTATATTTAATGCAAATTATCCCTAGAAAATAGATATATAGAGAACTATCTAAATATTGATCCTAATTAAAGTCTCCATATAGGTCATTGGTGGTATGTTCCATGATCATGTTATTCTCCGAGAAACTCTCCCCCTGATGTATAGTTTAAGTGGTATTTGGTTGTCTTCTTTGTGAGAGTTCGAACCATTTACATCATGCATATGGGAGATGAAGTATGCTTCATATTTTCTCTCTTTAATGTTGTGTCTATGTTCCACGGATAAGATACAAATTAACTAATTATCTAGGCCTTGCATTTCTTATAAGTATGATTATGACTACACTATTATCATATTTGGACTAAGAAATGATCTTCATTTTATTAAAGTGTCCACATTGCTTGTGGTATCTCTTTATGCTTGTATTGTTCGACTCTGCTACAAAGGTTTTGAGTCACAAAACTAAGGTTTTAAGCAAATTTTATGAACATGATTGAACTCATTTATAGCTTTAAATATTATAGACATAGATGGTTCCAATTATATATAGCCTTGGAGGAGACTATTCATTTCTATGTTCATAGCGTTGTTTAAGAACACCAAACTTATGCCGCAATTATTTCAATGCCGCAATTTGCAGCAAGGAATGTACAAAAATCTATGTACGACATCCATCGGTAATGTGGAGCTTAATAATTTTTTAATTCTAAAAAAATCAAATAAAATCTGAAAAATACGAGACTTGTCGTGGTGTTATAATATTATAGGTAGATACTATGATAAAATTTTAAAATGTTTTAAAAGAGTTATCATAAAAGATTTTAAGAAACTTGAGATTTTCTTGAGAGGAATTAGAGTTTTGAGAAAAAGTAGGTTATGGTTGAAAATAAATTGATGGTTAAATATTTGTTTGAATTTGAAACTTTTTTATAATCAAAATACAACATATCTCATTCTATTTAAATGTTTTGTATTTTTCTAGATCCATTTGCTATTTTTAACTCATTTATTGTGTTTCTAGGATTTAACTTGAATATATGAAATTTGAACTGCAAATACCTAAAATAATGCACTAAAATTTATTAAAAAAATTATATTAACTATTTTATGTCCATTTTTAGTTCTTATCCACTAAATTTAAATAAAATTTAAAAAATCTATGTTACGACATCTATCGGTAATGTGGAGCTTAATGGTCATAATCAAGACCGTGCACTTCTCTCACCATCGGCGTGTAGTCTTAGAGGCCTTGATATGCATTTTGGTTAGTATATGACTCAGCGGAGTCATCTGGATTATAAGTGTTGCCTTCAACCACCCTCCCTTTGTGAGCCAGAGCATATGCCATGACTTGGGAGCATTCTTGACTCACGTTGGCCGTTGACTGCAACAAGAAAAGAGTTAGAGCTATATTGTGCAATTAAGCGAAAAAAGAAAAGCACAATGAGAAACCAAGTTGAGATGTGCCTTAGTTTCAAGTTTATGATGAGTGATTGACAAGTTTCCTTCTGGACGAAAGGGTCCCTCCAAAGGGGTTAGGAGGTGGTTTACCTGAAGGGTTCGGTGTTTGCTGGCTGCAGCTGTTGCAGCGGAGTATGTCTCTCAGAGGGATCCGACACCATACGATGAAAAATCGGTACCAAAGGGCTCGGTACTTTGGGCGGTACACCATAGTGTGTGCCGAAGGTTGTTTACCGGAGAGGTCTCCGGGGTACTAGAAACACTTGTCTGCTTGTCGGTGGTGTGCAGGTGACTTCAGAGGCGATGAACGGTTCGCAATAAGTGAACCTGGGTCAAGCAGGGAGCTTGATGCCAGACGATAAATTGTCGATAATTTGTCTCCCTTTCTTATCAGGGGCGTCCGACGCACTTTCGTAGTGCCTCCATGAGTACGTAGGCTCCATCCTCCCATCAATAGAAACCAAACTAGGGAAATTATCCCTGATAAGAAGCCCGAGGATGCCGTTTACATGGCGTGAGCACTCGCGACCTCCCTGTTCAACCATAATCCAATTCCTACACCAGTGTCATAAAAAATTATTAGTATGTGTCAAAAAACTAAACTGGCGAAAGGAATACACTTCTTCGTTCTCCCACCTCGAGGTCTAGATGAGGACCCAGCCTCATCTTGAGAGGTGGATTTACTTTTACCGCCTTTTCTAAGTACGACCTCTATTTTTTCTTTAACCCCCAATGATTTTTCAATCGCCTGCTACGAAAAAGAGTAAATCACTTTAGAAAAAACATGCAATGCGTTATAAAAAATCAATATACAATTAAACATAATTCCCATACAGATGTTAGAAATAGTCGTCGTCGTCCAGATTTACTAGATCATATGTATCGTCATTACTATCACGTGATATGATATAATCGTTTAGCTGATCAGGAGGTAGAATTTTGTCGTCATTGTAATTGCCTAAGTGTAATATCTCTAGTAGTTCTAAGTCCCTTCCATTATGAATCTCGTCTCCTTCATTGACATCTTGTACATTCTGCCTACCAAACGTTGTCTCTAAGAATACTTCAGTGTTCTTGATCCAATCCAAGGTCACCTCGGCCTAACTAGGGTGACCCATGTATATCCACTCATGATCATCCATCTTGTACTAAACTAGGAAACAACACCCGTGTTTAGGGGTTAGCGAGAAACGAGATGCATCTAAATGTCTAATAGGTAAGGATAGGTCCTAATCCCACTAGAGAATGCGTAGATTGGACTCATTTTCATGCTCCGTTCCGATCTGACCCAAGATTTCGACAGCATCTCCTCGTCATTCTCCAAACGCAAGTCTCGGCAACATGCCAAGAGGATGTGCGTTCGGAGAACAACGGGGAGGTGCTACCAAAACCTTGGGTCGAATCGGAACGGGGCATGAAAACGAGCTCAATCTATGCATCCTCCGGCTGTCCAAACATGGATAGTTCAAAACAGTTACAGCCATAGATATGCAAAGACATGCATAATACAAACCATAACTCTTTCGAACGGGAGACGCTTAGGTTACGTCAGTACGATGGCTGGCATCCACATACACATATATATCATGGCACGATGGCCGGCATCCACATACACATATATATCACGGCATGATGGCCGACATCCACATACACAAGATATTAATCAACGTAACCATTAAAACATAAAAATGTATTACAACAATTACATTAAAATTTCTAAAACATGTATATTAGAACAATTAAACATGGCATTGCATTACTCATTTTACAATTAAACATATTAATCATGGCATTGCATTACACAATGTACAATTAAACATGGCATTGAATTATAAAATATACAATTAAACATGGCATTGCATTTTAATAATTAAACATGGAATTATATTTTAAACATGGCAAATTTTACATGCAATAAAACATGGATTTATATTTTAAACATGCCAATTAAACATGGCAAATTATATTTTATACATGGCAATTAAACATTGCATTACAAATTAATGTTGTTACCAAAAAAATGATCGGAGGCGAGACGAGGTCGGGGCGAGGGGGGCCAGCGGCCGGAGGCTGCCACACGGTCAGGTGCGGAGAGACAGATCTGGGCACACAATAACCGGTGCGCCCAGATCTGTTTGTTTTCATACCCTAAAAGGCATTCGCCGAGTGCCAAATTGGGAGGCAATCGACGAATGTTTTTTCTATTTTTTTATAAAACTTCTTTGCCGAGTGCTATAGTAGTAGGCACTCAGCAAAGGTTTTTTAATTGATCTTTGTGGAGTGCCAAGGCTATTTGCATTCGGCAAAGGTTTTTTTAATTTGTTTTAAAAAACCTAACATAGAAAAAAGACAATAAAAAGTTCCAATTTTTGGCATGATATATACACTGATTTTTCATCCTAGAAAAAGTTCTAAGTTCAAATAAACAATTTAAGGCACTTGTAGTTCAAAATTGGTATCTTTCAATTAAAATCCTATAAAGAAATTTAATTAACAAAAATAGCAAACTAGCCCTAAAAAATGCCAATTTTGGCACGGTATACGATACATTGGTTTTAGTAGTACAAAAAGTTTTAAGTTCAAACAAAGATTTTAATATTAATTTGCTTTTAAACCTAACTCATTCCATCCCTAAACTCATAAACCTAGTTATATAATAACACCATGTCAAGTATCATATTTTTAGGCCTCAATTTAATTTTCTATAATTAAAAAACCTTGGTGCTCCATGTTGCTGGTCGAGTGTCGTAACTTAGATTTTTTAATATTAGTTATATCTAGTGCTAAAAGATTAAAAATTAACTCATTAATATAAATATGATTTTTATACAATTTATTAGTTATTATTTCATGTACATGTAGTTCAAATTTGACCTACTTTGAATTAAATCATATAAACATGATTAATTATTTAAACATAGCAAACTCACTCAGAAAAATATGAAATTTTCCATGGATTAAAAAATGTTGAATTATATCTGTAAAAAAATTTCTATTTCAAAACATGTTTAAATGTGATATGGACTTAAATTATGATCTCACATGAAATAATGGGTACTTGAGATTTGCCGAGTGCATTTTTAAATAACACTCGACAAAGTTTGGCGCCCAACTTTGCCGAGTGCCGAATGTGGCACTCGGTAAATGCTAGGGTTTGCCGAGTGTCCGTTAGTGTAATTTGGGCTACACTCGGCAAAGTTTGGTTTGCCGAGTGCCCGATGAAATGCACTTGGCAAATCCTATGCCACTCGGCAAACTCTCTGTTTCTTCTTTAGATGACACAATTTCTCTATCTCACCTTAATAAATTATTTGTTATCAAATATTGGCTAACTTGCATGTGAATGTAATTAAAGCTAAGAAATATGTCAGTAATTAGCAGAGTTGAGACTACCGTACCATTAATAACCAAATACATTACAAATAAGTTAGGAAATTGATTTGTACACCACTTAATTCTGCATGTATATAGCCTTTAATTATGGGGGCAACGACTACAAGAACACTATTGCTGAAATGCATGCACATAACCGTGCATGTACAGACTTATTAGGCACAAACCGGCTATCTTGACGCACGTGCTCATCTCCGGTAGTGCACCATCAACAATAGAAGATATATATTTTACCCACAAGTCATTGTGTGTGTGCAGTGTGTAATCAGTGGTTTGTGAAAATACAATATTTTCGTAGGTCGTATCTTACAAAAGGTTATTGTGTATTCATGCAGCTGTAAAAATACTGAAATGTTGTTGTTATGTAAAAATGATTTTTTAGTTGTGTTGTACGAATGGATGGCATAAACTAGCTAGCTTGTTGAAAGCCTTGAATTAATTCGGTCATATGGATAGCCTGCACGTACACGGTACGCGCCTGCATCATATCAGTGTGCCCCTTTCAATCATATCGATTAACTAATTTCATCGCCGGATCTTTCAGAAATATATATGATATTACGTCGCCCGGTCGTGGCGCGCGCTTGCTATGGCTAGCTTCCTGCACGCACGCACGTACGTACGTACACACGTATGTATCTGCTTCCTGTTCACATGCCAAAGGTACGTACACTGTTAGCGAACAGGAGTATTATTATTCTCCATGCATGTGTACAGTGTACTGCAGTGTATGTACGTAATAAGGTTGGCATACATATATACCAGCAGAGCGGAGGCAATAGCGAGCTAGGCTTAATTACATCTATCCGTTTGTATAATTAGACGACCCATAAATAATAAAACTGATATAATTAATATTAATGTAAAAACAGTTTACTAAGATGTAAACTGAGTTGTTTTTCCTTCTCTCTTGAACTTATAAACAGCTAGGTACGACCATGTGCACATCGATCTTGGCCTGCACTCTAAAGTGATCATCAATACACTAGAATTGTGACACACTACCGTGTCTCTAGGATTAGACCCGGCCCTATGATATCAACTTATGATTTTAAGTGTTGCCTTCTCAGTCATTTCCATGGGTGTCATATGCATGGTATATATATCGTACATTGTAAATTTATTAACGTGGTAACCAAACTAACAAACCGATGCATTATTATCTCACCGTCGTTGTAGTTTCTACAAAAAAAGCTTTGTCGCTAACCATAACATTACGATGGTAATACCATGAGATATCAGCAAGATATGGGTGCAATAATATGGTTGAGGTTGAGAAATCGAAGACATGTTATACCTGAATATAGGGTGATCTGCATTTACTGACCAAGTCACCCTATTAGAAGATTTTGTGATAATAATAAAGGGACAATCACTATTTGCAATGGCTACTACAACAAAACTCACATTATACTACTTACTAGATAGACATACCTTTTTTGTATACGTACTTACCAACTTTTAATAATGGCATGTGAGGTTCGTCGTAATGCTTAGAATTGAAGAAGAAGAAGAGAGAAAGTAGATAATGAGTAAACGTTAATATATGCGATATTAATTGTCTATATTTTGTGATGAAACTTATACGATGTGCTTGAAATGTTGAATGTTGTTGGTTGCCAAATTCTAACTTTAATTCACGATGCAGCGTAAAATAGTTGTTTTTTAAAATGACCATAATATTAGTGATGGACTATAATAATCATCCGTCTCTAAAGAATCTTTTAGTGACAATTGACATTATGACATGTCACTAAAGGGTTGTGACAGGTGAGCCGACATGTCTCTTTTAGTGACGGATGAACACTCGTCACCAATAATTTGACTTCACTAATGCAATAAGAATGATAGAAGACATGTGCACTCGGCGAAGCCTTGTTTACCCTCGGCAAGGCTTCACCGAGTGTTGCACTCGCGAACGACACACAGCAAAAATGTTCTCGGCGAGCAACACTTCGCCGAGTGTTTTTTGTTGGGCACTCGGCGAACATGTGTTGCCGAGTGTAAAGTTGGCACTCGGCGAAAAAAGGAGACAAACAGAATGGTAGAAATTGACGGTCGATTTGCCGAGTGCCAAAAGATTGCACTCGGCAAAGAAATTAGTGTAAAATAAAAAAAGTTGGGCGCGCCACGGGCCGGGCGTGACGTGTCCGTGCGGCGCGGGCGAGGCCGCGACGCGGCCGAGGAGTGGCGGTGACAAGGCGGCGGCCGGAAGGGGGCGGCGACGAGGAGGCGGCGGGGCGGCGGCCACCGCGGCGACGGGGCGGATCTAGGGCTGCGGCCGTGGTGGCGGCCGGAGGGAGCCGGTGGGAGGGAAGGAGAGGGAAGGAGGGAAGAAGAATGGAGTGAGGTGAGATTTTAAAGAGTAGGTATGAAAAATTTGAAAAAAAAAGTGCGTCAACTTTGAAATTTCCCGGAAAAGGTGTGCGGGATAGAAATTTTTGGTTTGCCGAGTGTTGCACTCGGTAAACCCAGCATATTTGCCGAGTGTCTCAAATTTGACACTCAGCAAAGAATTTTTTATTTTTAAAATTTTGTATATTTTGTTTTAAAATCTTTTCGTTGATGAAAATAGTAAAACTATAGTGCATAAGGATTAAAAATAAACTCAACAACATAAATATGATTTTTTAATAATATTTTGTTTATTATTTCATGCATTGCAGTTCAATTTAACCTATTTTTATTTAAATCCTAGAAAAAATACTTAATAATTTAAAAATAACAAATTGAACCAAAAAAATGTGGAATTTTTACATGAGATAATATGTGCTGTGTTTTTATTGTAGAAAATAATTCAAATATAAAAAATAATTTACCAATCAAACTTCTTTCAAACCTATCACATTTTTTCTCTAAACCCTAATTCTCCTCTCAGTAATCTCCTATTTCTAAACTCTCTGTGTGATAATTTTTTCAAATATTGTTAATTTTTATCATAGCATCTATGCATCATATAATAACACCATAAAAGTATAATGTTTTTTAGACTTAATTTGTTTTTTATAATTAAAAACTATTAAGCTTCACGTTGTCGAACGAGTGTCACACCCTAAATTGTTCAAAATTTATTTCAATTCAGTTGATAAGAAATTTAAATAGACTTAAAAATATGAATATTATTTTTTTTATAAATTTTGGTTTATTATTTTAGGCACTTGTAGTTCAAATTTCACCTATTTCAATTTAAATCCTACAAACATATTTAATAATTTAAAAATAACAAACTGAACAAAAAAAATCGTAATCCAACAAAACTCACATTATACTACTTACTAGATAGACATACCTTTTTGTATACGTACTCCCATTTTTTTGCCCGTGCAAGCAAGCCGTCGGACGTCCGTTAGTAGTTTGTTGCCGAGTGCTTTTTGAAAAAACACTCGGCAAACATTTGATTTGCCGAGAGTTTTTTAAAAAAACACTCGGCAAACTTAGCTTTGTCGAGTGCCCGAGATATTACACTCGACAAAGTCTTGGGCACTCGGCAAACCTTGCTTTTCCGGTAGTGCCTGTTGTTAATAGAGTTTTTTGTAATCCTCTCGTTATAGCTACTAGTTAGCTTTCCTAACTCTAGCTCACGGCTGCATTTCTTCTGTCATCGGCTGACCTCTCCCTGATCAGTTGCTGCTAGTGTAATTAGCCACGCGCGTGACGGTACACGTTGATCAGGATGTACAGATTGTGCTGAGTTAGGCACGCACGTTTGTCCTGATGTATGTAAGTACGTACTCCGTATATGTGTACGTATGTGCTCCAAAACCCCAATAGGCCACAATAACAAATCTGATCATTGCTTGGAGCACCAAGTCTTGGGATCATCCCAAAATGTCTCTGATCCCACGTTCCATCAGATGAAATTAGGGGTTACTGTTTTGCACACACCACACCTTTGCTCTGTACAGTGCCAAAGCCAAAAATATATTAGGGTCTATTGCCGGTAACATTATTCTCTAGGAGATAATAGTTAGAACTAATTTGCACTGTTGATTAAATATTTTAAAATATTAATTAAAAGGAAAATGGTTAACTTGGTTTATTATAATGGGTGAGATTGATTTCATATATAGTGATGCACCGGTTATAAAAGAAAAGTGCATATATATCTATGTTTACAACAGAAAAAAATACCAAAGTTTTCTAGCACATACAACTCTACTTCAAAAGAACTGTAATACACCCTAGCTAGCTCTACACACATCGCAATTAGCATGGAAAACATACAAACTAGTTCTCAAAAAGGACTAGTGTTACATTCATTTTCACCCACCCAAAGATTGGCATGGTGTTACATTCATTAGAGTATACATGTATGTTATGAAAAATGACCAGGTCTTCAGATCAAGAGAACTATGTTTGTAGTCTAAGATGTTGTGTGCATAGTGTGGTGATAACAGTTGTACCATTGAAATTAAAAATATTGTGGAGTTAGGCTAAACTAAAGATGAACGGTGTAACATATTAATTAGATGCACAACAATATTCTTCAATGTTTTATGGTTTTATTGACTTAAGCTGCAACAACTTGCATGCTAGATGCCTATAAATACTTCATATTTGCATACCGTCAAAAGCATCACACTAACATACAACCGGCAACAATGGCCACCTAAACACACAAGCCACTCTACCTTATTTTTCATATTTTTTTTTCACATTGACATATGTCAATAGCGCTGAGTTACTAAGCAAGACGTTCTTAACCTATGTTTTGGCATCTCCACCAACCTCAACTCAACCACCTACACATCCACCTAGTATGCCACCTTCACAACCACCTAGTATGCCGCATTCACCACCACCTAGTATGCCGCCTTCACCAACACCTACCCCGGTGAGTTTGCCGCCGCCGTCGTCACCTCCTGTTGTGCCCCCAACACCGTCGTCCCCCCAACACCGTCGTCCCTCCTGTCGTGCCCCCC
>JAAALK010000177.1:0-46693 GCA_019279435.1 Zizania palustris
AATTTGTCAAAGTATCAGCACAAACGAAGACATTGGTTGACCCGAAGGTCAAGATTAATGAACTTAGGCCGGGTCATCTTGTTTTGCGAAGTATCATAGCGGCAGGGAAATTAGGAAATAAATGGAAGGTCCATACTTAATTGTTCGCATCAGGCGTCCTGGTTCTTTTAAGTTAGCTATTTGGAAGTGAGAGTTAGCGCATACATGCATGCGGAGCACCTAAAGCGATATTTCGCATAAGGGTCTCCTTGTAATCATTTGTAACACTTCCCGAATCAATAAAGTATATGTTCAGATAATGCCTACCCCTCATAAACTTCCCACTTCCTAGTGGACGCCTGGAATAGCGGAGTTGACCGAGAGGAAGTGTCATTAATTTGAATCATAGTTTTCGGACATCGACCACTGGTCCGAAGTTTCCGACGTGGTGGCTGAAAATAATACGGAGTCCAAGCCACCGGCTGGTAGCATCCGTAAAAGAGCGCGGACCACAGAATGGCGGCAGTCCAAGCCATCGGCTGGTAGAACATCCGTAAAAAAGAGTCCAAAGAGACCAAAAAAATGTGGAGTCCAGCCATCGGCAGGTAGACATCCGTAAAAAGAGTCCAAGGAGACCACTATGAATTCCAAACCACCGGATTGATAGAATTCGCAAAAAGAGCCGAAGGAGGCCAAAACAAACAGAGTTTGAGCTTATGAGCTTCGAATATCTATGAAAAGAGTCCAAAGTGACCAATCATTTGGCACACTAAAGTGTCTGAAAAAATTGTCCAAAGTGATTTCTTTCAAACATAAGGTACTAAGCGCCAATCTTTAGACTCCAAGTAGTCGAAGACACTTGTAAGATTTTAATCAATAGTTAAATTGCTGAGGGCTCCGAGCCTCCAAAATTGTACTCCTAAGTTTTCTTTGCGCCTAACCATCTTTGAATATAGTTCGAAGTGCTTACGCCCAAAGAGGGGCTGGGAAATAGGGAGACAATTTTAAATCGACATTATTAATTCGGAACAAATTATAATTACATCATGAAAATCGGTGTCTATGCCGAGAAGGATCGAAGACCCCTTCGATCTCTAAGCTAAGTTTGGAACGACTAGTTCAGAGGCCGGGAGTCCTAACAACTTTACTTTAACTCTCCTGCCTCTTTCGAAGCGTCTAAAGTCTTTTATTTCTTGTTGAAGCCGGCCCAGTTCGGAGTCAGTCGGGGCTCCTTTCCAGCTTCCAAGTTCTTCAGGCGTGTTACCCTGAGCTTCATCTTCATCTTCGGACCATGCAATGTCTTCGGAAGATGAAGTTTCCAATTAACCTCTTTTTCTTCCTCTTTGATATAGATAGTATATCTTTGCTTACCTCGGGCGTAATTGCACTAGAGCTATCTCTCGAGGAACTAAAAATCGAGGTCGTTGTGAATTTTTAAAAGATCGAAGGTAGCCCATAGTAGGCGATGTTCTTCGTTAACATCTAACACTTTGACAACTTCCATATGAGCAAAGCCTAAAAAACATGATAAGCAAATTTTCATTCATAAATGTAAAAAGCATGATGCTTTACATAGTCAAGATGCTAAAATAAATCTAGACCTCGGGTTCGGCGGAGGCTGACTGCTCGAAGCTTGCAACCGAGCTTGCTTTGGCGTTGCCCTTCATCAATCCAAGCCTTGATCGCAGTACGACCTTGCTCTCCATGAAGCTTGGAAGCTTGCCAAGCAGCGGCCACGTCTTCGGAAGGATGGAGAAGCTGGTTCTCGTCGAAGGTGATGGGAGCTGCCTCTGAATTCAGAGTTATCGTTATTCCCAGATCTTCGTAGGTAGCGAAGTATGCCGATAGCACCACATGTCCGGAGAATTCTCCGATCGAATGCCTGCCGTCTTCATAGTCTTTGCAGCTACTTGGATCATTTTTAAACCACCAAAGTAAAGAAGCGTTGTCATTTGAAGGAGTGTCCCAGTAGTACCGAAGTACTCTAGAACACCTAGCAGTTGGTGCATAACCAACGCAGACACCTTCTCCGATTTCAGCTTGCCGTCAAGTAAAGCGTCCTTCGCAGAAATTAATTCTTCCACCACGCCGGAGAGCCTAGTTGCCTCCATAGCTAAAGAGTTCTTATGAGTAAGCAGGTTGCTAGCCTCCTCTATAGCTTTGGCTTTTTCCTCTTGGAGTTTGACAAGTTCAGCCCCCGCCGTAGCATGCTCCGCTCGCATCTTTTCTATTTCCGCTCGAAGCACAATTTGTTCTGCTTCGAGCTCCTTCTTCGTAGCCTCCAAACTTTGCCTGGCCCTTCGCTTTGCCGAGACCATGTCGTCTAATTGGGAAACTCGACCTTCGGAAATATTGAGATTTCTCTGAAGAGTGTTGATTTCATCTCGAAACGTTCATTTGAAATGTTCGCAACTCGGGCAAGACTATTTGCTGCAAAGAGAAAAAACCAAGGTGAGAAATTATTTGTACATAAAATTAATTTTGTTTGCAGATACTTCGTACCTGGTATGCTGCACGCTCCATGGCAGCGTTAGCTCCAACTCTCCGCCTCGCTCAAGATGGCCACCAAAGTCCGTCTCCCCGATTTCGCGGCTAGCTCGATCCAAAGGCTTGAGCAAGTCCGAAGCCCGTTCTTCGCTCCAAGAAAGGAGCTAGAAGAGGAGCATAGACAAGGCCCTCTAGTCATCTTCATTTGGTGAGGGGCCGGATGGTTGGGCCTTATCTTTTGAAACTTCAGCAGACTGGCCTCCCTCTGTAGATTGGCTTGCGTCTGTCGACTCAGACGGAGTTGATCCTGAGCTCGGAGTAGGGAGGGGGTCCATTTTGCCTTTGCCTTTTCCAGGTCCCATTTGAGTGACCTCTGGAATTTGCTCCGAAGTTGTCGAAGGCCCAGGAATCGTATCTTCGGGACGGACCTCTTCCAAGGAAGCAGATCCTGTTGAAGCAAAGGTATTATACATTGTATAATTTTGCAAAAAAAAGGAGAACAAAAGAATTATGTGAAGTTACCTCCAAAGTCCTGCCGACGGGTGAGCATTGGACTGCTTGACGGGTTGAAGGCTACTCCAAAGTCTTCATCGGAGTCAAAATTCGCAGTTAAATCTTCGACTATTGGAGCATCTTTGGGAGCGGCCGTCATTGCTTCACCTAGAATCGAAGTTGATTCTATAGCAACTTCGACTCCACCTTCGTCCACAGGGGCTTCATTCTGCGGTAAACTTTCTTGAGCAGCCGGAGTCCTCACTTGCCCAAAGTTGTGTTGAGACTCTGGCACGCTCGCAGCATCATCAATATTTGCATCTGTTTGGGCTGCATCCTTGACGATCAGGTCAACAGCATTCTGCCTTCATCCTCCGAGGAATCGGAGACCAAAGCTATTGGGTTTGGAGGTGCAGTAACTCTTGGCTTTTGAGCTACCTTCTTCAATGGAGTCTTGGCAGAGCTCGAAGCGCCGACTTCGGCTTTTCCTCTTTTTGGGCCCTTTCTCCGAAGGCACCCAATCCAAAAGAGGAGGCGAAACAACTTCGAGTAGCCCCATACTCGGTTGAATCGCTCCCAAGTACCCACTAATTTCACTCTCCATTCCTTCTCGGCTGGAGTTGGGACTCCAGAGATTTTCTTTGAAGCTCGAACAATTTGCTCCGATGTCATGGGAGTCATAGAAGCTGAAAGTTAAGTTGGCATTAGTCATCTTATTAAACGAATATATATGAAACATGTTGTTTTCGAAGTTACCTGCAGGACTTGAGCTCGAAGAAATTTTTTGAAGGCCACCTTCTAAATCTTCTTCGAAGGTGATTGGCCAGTTGGCTATCAAAAGAAGGATCTGGAGTCCGAGGAATTCCTCCAGTAAGTCCCGCATGCTTACGCGGCGACTAATTCTTTGAAGCGGGCTAAGGCAAGCTTCGAGCTGGCCCGAATCTAGATGCACAAGAGCTTCCCTTCGGAAGTTGATATCTTGCAAGGGTTCGGCTAGGCGGCTACTCGCCCCAACTTCGGCATAAAACCACTTCAGGATCCAGTCTGTGTACCATCTGGCATTGATGGCCTTGGCTGGAAACCGAAGAGCGTACTCATCTCGAAGCCGGAAGTTGATGCTTCCAAAGGCCACCACCATCTTTTCACCTCCGGGGCCTACGAAGGTCTTCGGTTGGCACGAAGCTCGGTGCAACGCTGTGAAGATCTCAGCCCTCCCTTCGCAACCTTCAGCTCGCAACGCCCATTCGAAGATAGCAAGGCGTGCTACTGCATTCGGAGAGAGCTGGGGGAGAGTAACATGGAATAAATCCAATACCTCGGCCAGGAAGTCGACAGCCGGAAGTCCCAATCCAGCTTCGAAGACGACCACTTCTCCAGGCCTTGGCGAAGGAATTACTTCTTTTCCCAGGTTTCCGGATCACTATCTCAGAACTGATCTTGCCTTCTATTGCAGCCGCGAGTGATTCCCTCTTGCAGGTTGAAGGCCCCAACTGATAGGATTGATCCGTGTACTTCGTCGACGCTGGGAAGAGATCATGAGGATCTTCGTGTTGGGGATTTCTCCCTGGCACCGCCATTGCTGTTGCTGTAGCCATCGAAGTCATCGTCACTGATGTCGCCGCCGCTGCTGCAGCTGCAGCCTGCTGCCAAGCCAAGGCTGAAGCCGCTCCACGAACTTTGAAGCTGGTTTTCGCCATGGGATCACGCGAGTTGCTTGAGGGGAAAGATGGAGGCTAGGGTTTGTCTGATGGCTTGTTTGCACGAAAGCGGTGAAAGGTACTCGAGAAGGGGATGGGCCCTCTATTTATAGCCCAGACCACGATTTTTTACCGTTTGCATCTGCCGTTTCGCATTCTTAGCCGTTATACTGTTGCGGAGTTAACACACCGCGTAATTTCCGTTAGAAGAAAAAACCAACGACTATTTCTTCTAAGCCTGAAAAAGCTTTCGGGTTCTTCAAGTTAGTTCTAAGATAGTTCGAACGTAACTTCTTGGAAGTTGATTCGAAGTTTTGCATCTCCACGTATTTCGGAGGTGGATTAAATCTGCTAACCCCTACGCATGATTATTTTTCTTGCGTATACTGCTCTCCTAACATTACAGATTTAGCGGAGAAGTGTATTCGAGGGGCTACTGTTAGGGGAAAATATTCCATCTTCGGGGATATTGCAGCAACAGGACAAAGATAGGCGATTGAATCAAGGATTTCCAAAATGAATCTTCGGGGATACATTGGATCAAGTTCGAAGTATGAAGACAAACTCTAGTTCGGAGTATATCTTCGAACTTGGACCTTTCCGAGGTTTCCTTGCCAGCTAAGATGGAAGAATTATCTTCTTTCTCATTAGATTAGTCTTTTACCATTTTAGCCCTATTAAGGGTACCGAATAGTTTCCACTATGTCGGTTGTAATAGAGGGGTAAAAGGGTCTTTTCCTTAATATTTAGGCCTATAAATACAATCGTTCTACCCTGTAATAAGGACCGAATACAAGTTATTCAATATACATCTTCGAACTATTTTAAGCTATTATCCTTTCGGAGGCTTGAAATAGTTTACTTCGCAAACACTTCGTTTGATAGTTTCTATCCTTCAAAAACCTGTTAGCGTAATCTTTTACGCCAATAGTAACCTTTGTCCCACAGACTTGCTTCGAATCGAAGCCTGCTGATACTTTCACAAGAGATCGAAGCCTAGACACATACTTCGAATGACAAACTTCGAATCCACAAACTGAGATCCATGAAAATGACAACCGCAGAAAGACTTCTCAGAAAACACACTTCGAGCGAAGTCTACCAGAGAGACATGCTTCGAAGCTAACTTCGAAACCTGTCGAAGTATGCTTCGCAAGAGCTGCTGAAGTATGTCAAAACAAAACCAGAGCACACTTCGAAGCTAGGTTCACAATTCAAGTTCGGAGTTGAAAGTTCTAGCAAAGCCTTTGGAGAAGTCTGGTCGAAGCCTGCTTCACAAAGCTGAAGGACATCGAAACAAAATAGGAGGCTTCGCCAGAAACAACAAGAGACAAGTAAGATACTATTTCCTCGATCAAAAAGCCATGTAAGGAAAAGCAAGGCTAGAGAACTAGCACACTGTAGCTACAGGAAAATAGTACTACTTGCTACAAACCGCAAGAACTAGTACTCTCAGGCCTCAGCACAGAAGCAATCAGAGAAGCCATTCGCTCAGGAATAAAAACAACGCATGCAACACGAAGCTGCAAAGCCACAAGAAATGCTGCACACCGAAAGACAGGAATAAATATTGCAGAATATTGAAGAACAAGAGGAACTTACGATGAACAAGACAGGAACCTGGCGGCGCGCATGAACAGGAGCGGGAGATGGAAAAAATGACCCAATAGATTAGAAAAGTGATTTCATTAAAAGGTAACCTAACCCTAGGGATTGGGGCCCTATTTATAGGTAGCCCAATAGATAGGAATATTCCACCAGCCCCTTAGGGTTTTTACAGATGCTAAAAATAAAAGAAAAATACCAAACTTCCCTTAGGATATTTTTACAGACTCGACTGACTAATTGTGGGCCTAAGGACAAAATAGTAAACTCCTATTTACAGATGACTTATCTGGAAGCTAAGCTTTTGTAGCGACTATGGCTTCTCTTCTGGACAGTCCGATACAAGATCAGCGGTCGTCAGTTTTGCGCCGAAACTGACAAAGCCTCCACCGACTTTGCACCAGGTACCCGAATTGGGCCAGCCTGATTCCGCAGCTATCTCAGCCCGGCAATCACTCGCCGCCCGTATACCTGAGTCAATCCTGGTCAACAGCCCAGTGGATCCTCTACTGCTCCTAGCCCATGTACCCGGATTGGGCCAGCCCGACTTCGTGGACCCTCTGCCCGACAGTCGCTCACTGCCCGTGTACCTGAGTCACACGCGGCCCAGAGGCAACAAATCTTCTTTCTTTTTCCAGTCCTCTTTGACTACCGTTGACAATGACTCATCACATCGGAAGCCATGAGGCCCACGATCTTCAGCATGGCTCCTCAAACTCCCCCTTGATGAGTGCATTGTCAACACTTCACTTCTTCAGCTCTTCAGTACCTGCGAACACATGTGGAAACACAAAAACAAAGCACAAGAAAAACAGAAAAGATGAAAATAAAGTAAAAAGTTTAACCCTAATGACCAAAAGCCAGACAAAAGAAAGAAGCGGTCATTTATGGTTAACCAAAGATAAAAAGCTCAAAACGAGTGCAATCTTAGAATCATCAACAAGGATATCAAAAGAGTAAGGACAAATGGGACAAAAAATCCCCTTTAAACTCTTCTCCCAAAATTTCTCCCCCTTGTTGACAAGTGGACTCATCAAGCGAGACTAAATGCACTCTAAAGAGACACAAACTCCCCCTAAAAAGCAACTCCCCCTCAAAATATGCAATGAATGCAATTGGGTGTAGGTGGAGTGTAGAAAGCATGCTTCTCAGATATGATTGACTGCAATGTACAAAATCTAGCAGGTATAGCAAAAGACATACTGTCTAAGACACATGGCTTGATCAGTGCAACAGATAATATCTAAAGAAAGTCATTAGCACGCATTTTTCAATTTTTGCAAACAAAAGCATCACCACATTTTCCAGTTGACAAGCAAGGTAAAGCATGAGATGCAGAAACTAACTGATATCTACCAAGATAAGCATTGTCCAAAACCGAGTGCTTCAGCAAACTTGTTGTCTTTTTAATTTTCAGGCTTTTTCATTTTCCTTTTTCATTTTTTCCAAGGGTTATTTGCATGTCAAACCTTATGCTAACCGACCAAGTCAAGCCTAGGCCAGAACTGGACCATTGGAAGCTTAAGACATTGGTCTTGGCATACACTACACTGTTCTAGTTCATACCAAAGTGCTATGGTAAGCAGTCCAGAACAATGTAATGCGACAAAGCAAATCCTCCTGGATCTTTTCAAACGCAAGCATAAAAAGGCATGGAATTTTCATTTTTATGATTTTTCATCATTTTAGAGCACATTTCCATGTTTAAAGGATAAAGATGTCCAAGTTGCATTCTTGCATCTAAGTAAAGAAACTAGCTACAAGGAATGTACCAGATAGCAAAAGCATTCAGCCTACACATGCTAGTTACCAGAAGCAATGGTGATCATTTTTCAATTTTAAAGCATAAAAGCCATGCATATGACAGATATCAGACATATCATATGAACTGAAGCAAAGCATGATCATCGACAATTAATCAAAAGCATGTACCAGCTAGAATGAGTAAAGCAGTTCAATCATATAACAGAAGCAAGCTCAAAAGTGTGATATGTGAGTATGTATGATATGAACACACACAAAAAGACTCAATAAAAGAGTAAAGAAGAAAAGAAAACTGACTCATAATATCCTAAAAAGGATACACAACACCCAAATCCCCTCGTAAACGCTCAAAGGTAGACTGATCTAGGGGTTTGGTGAAAATGTCAGCCAACTGATGATGAGTATCAACATGAACAAGGTCAATGACACCTTTCTCATATTGATCCCGCAGAAAGTGAAAGCGTACATCAATGTGTTTGGTTTTTGAATGGAGACAAGGGTTTTTCCCTACACTAATAGCACTGGTGCTGTCGCAAAACAGAGGAACTCTGGTAGGAAAGAACAACCCAAAATCTCTGTTGGGGGGAAAATATCTCATCTTCGGGGTTATTGCCGCAACAGCATGAAAGCAGATAATGGATTCAAAGGTTTCCAGACGCCCATCTTCGAAGATACCCTGAGTCAAGCTCGAAGTACGAAGATAGGCATTGGTTCGGAGTACATCTTTGAACTAAGACTATTCAAGATCTTTATTGCCAGCTAAGATGGAAGATTTATCTTTTATATTATTAGATTAGTCTTTTACCATTTTAGCCCTATCAAGGGTACCGAATAGTTTCCACTATGTCGGTTGTAATAGAGGGGTAAATAGGTCTTTTCCTTAATATTTGGGCCTATAAATACCCCCCATTTCACCCTGTAATAGGGACCGAATACAAGTTATTCAATACACACATCCGAACTATTCTAAGTTATTATCCTTTCGGAGGCTTAGAACAGTTCTCTTCGCAAACACTTCGTTTGTTAGTTTCTTTTCTACAGAAACCTGTTAGCGTAATCTTTTACGCCAACAGTTGGCGCCGTCCGTGGGGAACCTAGTCCAAAAAACTTCGTTCTCTACCAACTTCTTACATCATGCCTCCTAAGCGGAGCGCACCCCGCAATCCCGTTCGGAGGTCTTCTCAGATCTCCGGAGAGATACCATTTGACACGGTTGAAGTCGGAGGGCCTTCGACATTCCCTCCGCAAACTCGAGAAGGGGCTTCCATCCCTCGAACATACGAAGCTTCTCCGCCAACCCCTTCTATACTTCGACCACCCGGAGTCCCTCCTCCACCTTCCATCCCAATTCGAACTGATCCTACTAGTTCTCAAGACACGGAAGATCCTTCCGGAGGAGATGAAGACAATCTTGGAGATATGGCCACTCAAATGGCCAACCTTCAAGCTGAAGTAGCAAGGTGGCGACAGGAAGCTGCGAACAGGACCCGATTATCCCAGAAGTGCCCGAAGACGACGAACCCGATTATCCCGAAGCCCCGGAGAACGCCTCCTTCGATAATGAATCCCGCTGCATCCTGAGCTGCATAAAGTTCGCTTTGATCCAAAGTTCAAAACTTCGAAGCTCTGTAAGTATGCCAGAGATTAAGATCCCGGAGAGTTCGTTCGTTCTTATGCCCTAGCAATTGAAGCTAGCGGAGGAGTTCGAGACACCATGGCGAAGTGCTTCCCCTTAGCCCTTCAAGGAGTGGCATTAAGGTGGTTCTGGTCTTTGAGGCCAGGATCAATTAATTCATGGGGGCAGCTGAAGAAGAAGTTTATAAGCAATTTTCAAGGCACCTTCGTGCCTCCCATGTCAACAGGAAGCCTTTTCCAGGTGAAACAACTCCCCGGAGAAACATTGAGGCAATATTTCAAGCGCTTCGCTCATACGAAGTCGCAGATCCGGGGGTTGTCTGCATCTTCGGTAGTTGATGCAGCTCGGGAAGGCGTCACTCATCAAGGCCTTTTGGATAAGCTTCATCGGAAAAGCATCTCCTCGGTCTCTCAGCTGATGTCTTACTTCGAGGAGTATGCGAGGTCAGAAGAGGGTTGGCTCCGAAGAACTGCCGCTACTTCGTCCATATTGCAAGAAGTTAAAGTAGAAGTGAAAACTTCGGCACAGCCGCAAGAACCAGTCTTCGAAGTTCAACATGATCGGAGAAGAGGACAAAAGCACCCTCGTTCTGAAGTCATGAATATTGCACCCCCACAGAAGTTTACACAGAGAGCTCCACAGTCTTCGGGGAACAAGGCCAGCGGCTGGAGGCCGCCAGGGAAAACGGCTGGCAAGGGCCAGACCCTTTTCTGCTGCATCCATGGAGAAAATCGAAGCCATGCAACTGATACTTGCAAGGCTATACTTACCCTAAGGGGAGAGTATCTAGAAAGAACTTCGGGTCGAGGTACTACCGACCGAGTTCTAGCTGAAACGCGACCAGAGCCGGTCCAGGCTGTGGCGCGGATAGAAAACTTTGATGCTGCAAGACACCCTCCAGTGGCCAATGTTATGCCACCTCCGAAGCAAGAGGAAGGGCAAGATCGAGGGAAAAGAGTAGTCCTCCCCATCTTCGGAGGAAGTACCCTCGGAAGCATGTTAAAGAGACAGCGAAGAGACTACGTCAGAGAAGTAGGCCATATTGGGACTTTGTCGTCTGCAGCTGCAATGCCGGAGTGGTCTCATGTACCGATATCCTTTTCTGCGGAAGATGCAGCTGGTATTAAGTTCCCGCATGCAGACCCACTTGTTATCACTGCTGATATTGCGGGCACTGAAGTTCGAAGGGTGTTGATTGACGGAGGTAGTTCGGTAGACATCATTTTTGTTCAAGCCTTCGATCAATTGTGCATCTCCAGAAAGCATCTCCTTCCAGCGGCTCGTCCTTTGCAAGGCTTCGCAGGACCTCCGCTTGATGCACTTGGCCAAATAGGCCTGGAAGTTACCTTCGGAGAAGGTTTGTTGGCCCGAACTGAGGAAGTAATCTTCGATGTTGTAGATGTCCCGTATGCTTACAACGTCATTTTCGGAAGAGGTATGCTAAACCAGTTCGGAGCTGTGGCGCATCACAATTATTTGTGCATGAAGATGCCCACACAAGCAAGAGTCCTTACTGTCTTCGGAGATCAAGCTATCGCTCGGAGAGCGGAATATGGTCATGGTCCCTCTCTTGATCCAAGACAAGTAAACAATGTACAAGATAATGAAGAAATTTTTTCAGCCTTCTCCGAAGCTTCCAAGAAGTCCTTTCCGAGACCAAGTCCTGAGGGAGAGATTGCAGCGAGGGTCATTGTTAAAGATGGTAAAGAGTATACATTTCAATTTGGTAAAGATTTACCTCCAGAAGTTGCAACCTCCTTGGAAAAGGTGGTAGAAGAGAATTTGGATGTCTTCGCTTGGTCTGACGAAGATATCACCAGAGTCGATCGGGATATCATTGAACATAGTTTACTTGTAAACCCGAAGGCCCGGCCTGTTCGGCAAGGACTCCGGAAAATGTCTATAGAAAGAGCTGCTCTAGCGAAGGACGATGTTGAGAAATTGTTGAAGGCTGGGATTATCAGAGAAGTGGCTCACACAGAATGGTTAGCCAACCCAGTCTTCGTCAGAAAGAAGTCTTCCGGGAAGTGGCGCATGTGCATTGATTTCACATCCTTGAATAAAGCATGCCCTCGTGACCCCTACCCCATGCCCCGAATTGATCAATTGGTCGACTCCACCGCAGGTTCGGAGTTATTAAGCTTCCTTTGACGCGTATTCTGGTTATCATCAAATATGGTTGAAGCGCGAAGATGAGATCAAGACAAGCTTCGTAACTCCTTCGGGAGTCTTCTGTTATGTAAGAATGCCCTTTGGCTTAAGAAATATCGGGGCTACTTTTTCGAGGTTAGTTGCTAAGGCTCTAGGTCATCAACTAGGTCGCAATGTGGAGGCCTATATGGATGATATTGTAATAAAGAGTGCTTTAAAGCACCAGCATAGCCTAGACTTAGCAGAAACATTCAATAGCCTTCGGGCATGTGGGATCCATCTTAACCCCGAAAAATGTTTCTTCGGAGCTAAGGCTGGAAAGTTGTTAGGGTATTTAGTTTCAAGCAGGGGAATTGAAGCTAGCCCTACTCAAATAACTGCGCTACAAAAGATGGCTCCTCTAGAAAATTTAAAGCAAGTGCAAAAGCTGACTGGGCGTCTGGCAGCACTTAGCAGGTTTTTATCAAGGTCTGCGGAGAGAAGCTTGCCTATATTTAAAGCATTGAAAGGGTCCGAAGATTTTGCATGGACACCGGAGTGTCAGAAAAGCTTCGAAGATATTAAAGAGTATCTCAGTAATCTTGCTACACTCACGGTGCCTACTGCGGACGAAACCCTACTCCTTTACCTTGCAGCTACAGCTTCTGCTGTCAGCGCAGTCCTTGTCAGAGAATTGGATTTCAATGGGAAGTTGGTCCAAAATCCTGTTTATTTTGTATCCGAAGCATTATCAGGAGCGAAGACAAGATACTCCGAACTTGAGAAGTTCGTTTATGCTTTGATAATGGCTTCGAGGAAATTAAGACATTATTTTTTGGCACACAATGTAATTGTACCAATTTCGTATCCTTTAGGAGATATGCTTCGAAGTAAGGATTCCACTGGAAGGATTGGGAAGTGGGCAGTTGAGCTAGCACCCTTCGGCATATCTTTCTTGGCAAGGACAACAATCAAATCGCAAGTCCTAGCAGATTTTGTAGCAGAATGGACTCCACCTGCAAATTTGGTTCCGGAGAAGTCAAGTGACGGAGTTTGGACTGTTTACTCCGATGGTGCTTTCCAAGCATCTGGAGCAGGCATCAGAGCAGTGTTAATTTCACCTTCAGATCAAAGAGCAATGTACTCCGCAAGACTCAACTTTAAGTCTACCAATAATATAGCGGAGTATGAAGGGATTTTATTGGGACTCCGAAAAGCACGCGCTCTAGGGGCTACAAGAATTATTATAAAGACAGATTCTCAGATAGTAGCAGGGCACGTAGATAAAAGTTTCCAAGTTCGGCATCCACAGCTTGCAAAGTATTTAGAAGAAATCCGTAAAATCGAAGCACACTTCAAGGTTATTTCCATTCGGAGTATACCAAGAGTAGAAAATGTGCAAGCGGACACATTAGCAAAAGCTGCAGCCGGAGCTGTGGATGTGCCCGAAGAAGCTTTCTATGAGGAGCTCAATATACCTTCGGTGCCACAAATTCCCTCTGCAGAGATTCTTTGCATTCCAAGTGCAGATTGGAAAAATTCAATCATGGAACTTTTACAGGGAGGAACAAATTTGCCCGAAGAGCCACAGCTGTCAAGATTAAAGCTTAGAGCTAGAAATTATCAAATAATCAAAGGTATTTTATACAAGGCCGGAGTATGTTCCCCTCTACTCCGATGTATATCTCAAGTCGAAGGTCAAGAAATTCTTCGAGAAATTCATGAAGGCCTTTGTGGTAGCCATTTAGCCCCTAGAGCTTTGGCAGGGAAAACACTTCGCCAGGGGCTTTATTGGCCTACAATAACAGCTGATGCGGAGAGCTTAGTCCGCACTTGTCAAGGATGCCAGTGGATGGGTCGACAGAGTCATCGCCCACCAACAGCTCTTCAAGTCATCGCCCACCAACAGCTCTTCTAGACAACTTACAGTTGATAATGGAACACAGTTCGACGCAGAACCCTTCAGGAAGTTTTGCGAAGATCTAGGCATTCAGTTATGTTTTGCTGCAGTGAGGCATTCTCAGTCGAATGGAGCCGTAGAACGAGCCAATGGAAATATTTTGTCAGGGCTAAATCGAAGGATAGTAGGATTAGCAAAGGGATTGTGGACCGAAGAGCTTCCGAAGATTTTGTGGTCCATTCGGACTACGCAAACAAGGTCCACAGGTTTTACTCCATTCAGACTACTATTCGGAGATGAAGCTATGACTCCAACAGAGCTCAAAGGAGGATCATTTCGCAGCACCGAACCGGAGATTGAAGAAGAAAGACAAGCTTCGCTAGATTTATCCGAAGAAACAAGACTTCGAGCTGTGACGAATTTATCAAAGTATCATCAGCAGACGAAGGCTTGGTTTGACCCGAAGGTTAAGCTCAATGAACTAAGACCGGGTCATCTTGTTCTGCGAAGCATTATAGCGCCAGGGAAGTTAGGAAATAAATGGGAAGGTCCATACCTAATTGTTCGTTCAGGACGCCCTGGCTCTTTTAAGTTAGCTAATTTAGAAGGTGAAGTGTTAGCACATACTTGGCATGCTGAGCACCTAAAGCGATACTTCGCATAAGGGCTCCTTGTAATTCACTTGTAATCATCTTCTAAATTAATAAAGCATATGATCTTGATAGTGCCTTCCCCTCATAGACTTCCAGCGTCCGAGTGGACGCATTGGAACCGCGGGGTCGACCGAGAGGGAAGTGTCATGAAGCTGGGTTGTATTTTCGGTCTTCGAACCATTGGTTCGAAGCTTCCGACGTGGGGGCTGACATAATCCGGAGTCCAAGCCACTGGCTTGTAGGCATCCGTAAAAGAGCCCAAAACCACATCATACAGAGTCCAAGCCATTGGCTGGTAGACTTCCGTAAAAAGAGCCGAAGGTGGCCAAAACATGCGGAGTCCAAGCCATTGGCTGGTAGACTTCCGTAAAAGAGCCGAAGGTTGCCAAAACCTGCGAAGTCCAAGCCATTGGCTGGTAGACTTCCGCAAAAAGAGCCGAAGGTGGCCAAAATATACGGAGTCCAAGCCATTGGCTGGTAGACATCCGTAAAAAGAGTCCAAAGAGACCATTGCAAACTCCGAACCATTGGTTCGACAGAGATCGCAAAAAAGAGCCGAAGGTGGCTAAAGCAAAACAGAATTTGAGCCATGAGCTTCGAATGTCTGTTAACGCAGTCCAAAGTGACAAATTATCTAAGATACTAAGGTATCTTGAAAGTTATCTTAAGTGATTTCTTTCAAAAAACAAGGGTATTAAGTTGCCATTCTTCAGACTACAAATAAGTCGAAGAAATTTTATAAGATTTTAAAAGATCTTTAAATTGCAGAGGGGCTCCGAACCCCCAAAAAAAATTGTACTCCGAAGTTTTTTCTTTGCGCATAACCATCTTTGAATACACTTCGAAGTTGCTTATACCCAAAGAGGGGATAGTAAATATGGAGACAATTTTAAATCGGTATTCATTATTCAAACAAATGTGTTTACAGATTACATTATGAAAAATTGGTATCTATACCCAGAAGGAATCGAAGACCTCTTCGGTCCCTAGAGCTAGGGGTGGAACGACTAGTTCCAGTGCCAGGAGTTCTAATAACTTTGCGTTTAACTCTCTTGCCCCCCTTCGAAGCTCTAAAATCCTTCTGTTCTTGTTGAAGCTCGACCCAAGTTCGAAGCCGTTCGGGGCTCCTTTCCTAGCTTCCAAGTTCTTCAGGCTTTTTATTTTGAGCTTCATCTTCGTCTTCAGACCATATAACGTCTTCAAAAGACGAAGTGTTTACGTTAACCTCTTTTTCTTCCTCTTTAATATAAGACAGTATATCTTTGATTACTTCGGGCGCAATTACACCGGAGTCATCTCGAGGAATTAGAAATCGAGGACGTTTATAAGCTTTTAGAAGATCGAAGGTGGTCCATAATGAGCGAACTTCGGCGTTAAGGTCTAACACTTCGATATCTTCCGTAAGAGGTAAAGCCTAAAAATATAACAAACAAATTTTCATTGATAAATGTTTATAAGCATAAAGCTTTACATGGCCAAAAATCCCAAGGTATTTCTAAACCTGCGGGTTCGGAGGAGGCTGACTGCTCGAAGCTTGGGTCCGAACTTGCTTCTGGCGTTGGCCTTCGTCGATCCAAGCCTTGATCGCGGAACGACCTTCGGCTCTCCATGAAGTTTGGAAGGCTCGCCAGGCAGCAGCCACACCTTCGGAAGGCGTCAGAAGTCGCTCGTCGTCGAAGGTGATTGGGCCCCCTCCTGCATCAGGAGTTATCGATCGGCCTAGATCTTCGTAGTAGCGAAGTAGACCGACAGCAGACATGAGAAACCAAGGGTTGGTTTCAGTGTTTGTGATGAGTGATTGACAGGATTTTTACCCTCTGTTCGAAGGGTACCTCCGAAGGGTGTTCGGAGGTTGGACCTCCGAAGGTCTACCTCCGGAGGGGTTTCGGAGGTGGTACCTCCGAAGGGTGTTCGGAGGAGGTTTTACCGAAGGGTGTTCGGTGTTTGCTTGCTGCAGCTGTTGCAGCGGAGTGTGCTCGTCGGAGGGGTCCGACAGTACATGATGACTGGGTTTGTACCGAAGGCTTCGGTACTTTGGGCGGTACACCGGAGTGTGTACCGGAGGTTGCTAACCCGGAGAGGTCTCCGGAGTACTGGATACACTTGTCTGTTTGTCTGTGGTGCGCAGGGACTTCGGAGGCGACGGACAAGGTTCGCAGCAGGTGAACCTGGGTCAAGCGGGAGGCTTGATGCCAGGGGAGCGGGGAGCTCCGTCACGATGGCTGCGAAGGTGGTCCGGGTCGGTCCTCGGGTCGAGGCGTGCCAGGTGAAGGCAGAGAGTGCGGAGTGTGGCTCCGGCTGAAGGTACTCCGAGACAAAGTCCTCGGAGTTGAGGCACTTCAAAGGTACTCCAGATGGAGTGACTTCGGAGTATGGTGGAACAAGTCCTCTGCGGAGGCAAGGAATTCGAAGTGTGCTCCGGAGGGAGACACTCGAAGGTACCCGACGAAGGTCTCAGAAGTCGAGGCGCATCGAAGGCATGGTCCGGGTGAGGCTCGTCGAGGAGTGTGCTCGGGGAGAGACACTGCGACGAAGTGCTCATGGAATGCTTCATGCGGAGGCCTTGGACGAAGGAGGGACTTCGAAGGGTGGTACTCCGAAGGTGGGGCTTCGGAGTGAGGAAGGCTTCGGAGCGAGGCTAGCTCCGGAGCAAGATTGTCTTGTGGTGCTTCGGCCTGCATGGCTTCGGTACACGGACTGATGGAGTTCGAGCTGGGTGAAGCTGCGAAGTCGTGGTGGTCCACTCCGGAGGTGTTGGTGCAAAGGCCCAAGGGCTTTGACGGCTTCGGCTCAAAACCGTCACTGTATCGGAGGCCATCTTCGGCGAAGCGAAGGCCACCAGGCTCAAGGCTTCTCGCTGAAGCTACCGCACCCTCGCGTGCGAAGGGAGGCTGCAGAAGGTCAAAGACTGCAAAGGCTGGCACTGTCTGCTCTGCAAAAAGCTGACGCTGTCCCCTCTGCAAAGCTGACAGAGAAGCCTCCAGAATAAAGGTGGACTACCTTTTGTACCCCTTAGTTCTGTAGAGACAAAATCAATGTAAACCCTAGGGGTAGTGTAGTCATTTCCTTTGGGTGAACTGTGGGCTATAAATATGGGGGCTCGGTACGAAACATTTAACACTTTGAGCATTTACTGTTGAGCTCCTGTAGCCACATACCTCGCTGTATTCATCCAGAGTTCAATCTATTTGTGTTCCTTGTTCAAGCGGCGAAGCCCTGCTTCTTTGTGCTTTTTGCTTGAGCTTGCGTTACATACTTCGCTAGTTGTAGTGCACCGAAGCCTGTCTAGGCGAAGGTTGTTTGTTCTGCGAAGTGTGTTTTCAGTGTGCTGTCGCTCTGTGTAACTTGAGGCCAGACCTCACAGCTTACTAGCGAAGCCTTGTTCGAAGCCCGTTTTGCTTCTTGTGTCGAAGCCCTTAGCGAAGTCCGTTTGTGTGCGTGTAGACCTTCGTGTACGAAGCACAGCACCAGTTGCTGCTGCCATGTACTTGGTCGAAGTCCTCAGAGGGCAGTCCACTCTTGCGAAGGGTGAAGTGCGAAGCCTGCTCGAAGCACCCTGTGTGCGGAGCCTGCACTGACTTAGCAGAGTAGATTTTCGAGGGTTGTTAGTGGAGCGAAGTCTTCTTGGCTTCGAACTTTTGCTCCTACGAAGCCTGTGTTCGGAGCTGTCGAAGTACCTCCGAACCAGACCTTCGAAGGTTGTGTTCGAAGCCTGTTCCGTAGAAGACAGAACCAAACCGAAGGCTAGTTTTTAGCCCGAAATTTTAAAAGCTCCCATTCACCCCCCTCTTGTCGCCGTTTCCGGTCCAACAATTGGTATCAGAGCGGGTTAAGATCACTAGTTGACCTTAACCGGTTTTGTGATCTGTTGGCGACATGGATAGAGGCAGTAAAATTCCTCTGTTCGATGGGACAGATTTTGCATACTGGAAGGTGCGCATGGAGGCTTACTTGTTAAGCCAAGGAAATGCAATTTGGGAGATTGTGGACTCACAATACTCCATCCATGAGACTCGCACCTCTCAGACTGAGAAGGATCAGTATAATGCCAATTCCAAGGCAAGAAATATACTGTTCATCGGTTTGAGTAGAAGTGAGTTCGATAGGGTGCAGCACCTTAGGACTGCTAGGGAAATTTGGACAACACTCACTGTTTTTCATGAGGGCTCTACTCAGATTAAGGCCAGGCGCCAAAGCACCTACAACCAACAGTATCAGCTGTTTGTGCAGGCACCTGGTGAATCTATAGATGCCATGTTTTCTCACTTTGACGCGATAGTGAGTAACTTGCGATCCAACGGGACGCTTGCTTACAGTGATCATGATAGGGCTATCAAGCTTCTCTATGCTCTTGACCGTAGCATATGGGAAGTAAAGATATCCAGCATTGAGGAGTCCACAGGTTATGACACATTGACCTGTGATGAGCTCTTTAGCAAGCTGAAGTCCACAGAGATTGCCAAGGCATCTCTTGCTGTGCACAGAAGCTCTTTGCCACAGCCATTTGCATTGGTTTCTAGCACTAGCCGTGGCACCACTGCAGAACCAAGCACATCTGGTACTTGTGTTTTTGCAGATGGTTTTGCTTTGTCCTCCCTAGTCTCCATCACAAAGGAGCAGGTGGACACTCTAGATGATGATGAGCTTGCTCTCATTGCCCGGAGGTTCACCCGCTTTCATCATGAGAGACGGGATCAGAGGAGAAGTGGTTTTAGTGGTTGCTATGAATGTGGCGACACCTCTCACATTAAGGCAAATTGCCCAAAACTCAAGAAGAGAGATGAGAGTGAGCGCCCCAAATACCACAAGGAGAGGAAACCCTTTGTGAAGGGCAAGCGTGGCAAGATGGCTAAGAAAGTAGCCAAGGCCGCTTCCAGAGCCTTTGTTGCTGCTCTCAGCGACATCGACACGTCCTCAATGGAGGAGTCGAGCTCTGAGGAGGAGGGGTCCCCAAGGAAGGAGGACAAAAAGGACAAGAAGGGACGAGACTTCACCGGCCTTTGCTTCATGGCCGACAGTGATCACAGCGGCGATGAGCTTGACTCATCTGAGGTAAACCTATCATCTGACCAGCTACTAATTAAATTAGATGAGCTGAATGAAGTAGTTCTTGGTCAGGATAGATTACTTGTGCAAGCCGCTAGAGAAAGAAAAGACCTTAGACTTAGGCTAGAAACTATTTCTACTGAATATGCCTTGCTTAAGTCTAAATTTGATGATGCTGAATGTGAGTCCTGTTCTGTTGTCATGAGTGAGCTTGCTCAGTTGCGTTCTGTACATGCTCAAACTCTTTCTGAGCTTGAGACTGCACAGAAGCAGCTTTTGGAGGTGGATTCTAGACCTCATGATATTATTGATTGCATGAACTGCTCTTTATTACGCGAAAGCATTAATTTACGTGATAAGCATGTTCATGATTTGGAGGCTAGATTGGAGAGGGCCGGTAGTTCTAAGGATATGCAGCCTGTGTGTGACACTTGCATCACCCTTAAGGACCAGCTAGGCACTGTTAGAGAGCGAGCTGAAAACCTCATGTCCGAAAATGAATACCTCCTTTCCGTGGTTAATAAATGCACTGAGGGAAAGGGTAGGATGGATTTGCTCTTGGCCAAGACCAAGTTGTGTGCTGACAGAGCAGGGGTAGCTCTAGGTTTGGGTTTTGAGAGGATTTCTTCAGACAGTAAGACCAAAACTGTTTTTACCTCTCCCACTACCTTAGAGAAAGAAAGAGCTCTGTTAGACACTCCACCAGCCAAGAAACCTACCCGAGCTCTAAAGAAAACCACTCCTCCAGCTAAGAAAAATCCTCCCAAGAAAACCACTCTGAGAAAACCCAAGGAGCCTGTGAGAGTTGCTCCTGTGACCCATGAGAGTGCCCCCAGGAGAGTTTTTCACTGTTCCTACTGTTAACGGGCGGGTCATCTGGTTGGGTTTTGTTTTCGTCGCATCAAGGATGAGCGACGCACTCAGGCGATGAGTTACCAGGACATGCATTACCCATCTTTAGGTATGCATGAGTCTGAGTTGTACCATCGTCCTGCTTTTGAGGCTCCTCGTGCTTCTCGGAGAGGTTTTGCTCCTCGAGGTGTTCACCATGTTCCATATGGTGGTAGACCTCGGGCTAGCAGATTTGTACCTCGTCAGAGTAGGAGACCTCGACATGTTGTTCGTTCACAGCATGTAGGTAGACCTCGCACTTTGCATCATTTTAATTTTCCTGTGCGTAGACCGTCTACTTTTACTGCGCCTACCACTCGTGTCACTCAGTGCTGGATGCCTCATCATTATTTCACTCACCCCAGCACTGAGCGATCGAGACATTTTTATCATGTGTAGGCGACAGATCAAGGCTTGGAGGGCACGTGGATCATGGACTCTGGTTGTTCGCGCCACATGACCGGAGATGCAGCATGGTTCTCCAGCCTCACCACAACCAAGCAAAGGGAACATATCACCTTCGGAAACAATCGAAGGAGTAGAGTGAAAGGTAAAGGTGTGGTAAGAATTAACTCGAATTTCACTCTCAAAGATGTTGCTTTGGTTGAGAACCTGGGATACAATTTGCTGTCTGTATCTCAGTTACTTGATGAGGGCTTCGAAGTGCGATTTCATCGCGATACTTCGCAAGTGCTCAATTCTGATGGCGTTGTGATGTGTAAGATCTTTAGAGTTGGGAGAGTTTTTGGAGCTGATTTTTCAAAGTCATCTGGTTCTTCTCACTGTCTTGTTGCACATTCGACCTCTGAGCTTTGGAAGTGGCATAGGAGACTAGGGCATATGAGCTTTGAGTTGCTCGCTCATCTGAGCGCCCAAGGTCTGATCCGAGGATTGCCCAAGCTCAAGTTTGAGAAGAATTTAGTTTGCGCTCCATGTCGACATGGAAAAATGATTGCCGCTTCGCATTCGCCAGTCACCACTGTGATGACTGAACAACCCGGAGAACTTCTCCATATGGACACTGTAGGTCCTTCTCGGGTTAGTTCTTTAGGCGGCAAGTGGTATGTATTGGTTATTGTCGACGATTTCTCTCGCTACTCTTGGGTCTTCTTTCTTGCCAGCAAGGATGAAGTGTTTTCACACTTTCGGAGCTTGGCTTTGAGACTTTTCACTGAACTCCCAGGTGCATTGAAATTCATTCGAAGTGATAATGGCACCGAGTTCAAAAATAGTCTCTTTGTTGACTTTTGCATGGAGCATGGCATAGAACATCAATTCTCTGCTCCGCGGGTTCCTCAACAGAACGGTGTTGTTGAGAGGAAGAACCGCACTTTGGTTGAGATGGCTAGGACGATGCTTGATGAGCATAGGACTCCTAGAAAATTCTGGGCTGAGGCCATGAACACTGCATGTTACATCTCAAACCGAATCTTCTTGCGCTCAATTTTAAATTTGACATCTTATGAGCTGCGTTTTGGGAGACAGCCCAAGGTTACTCATCTTCGAGTTTTTGGCTGTCGCTGCTTTATCCTAAAACGTGGTAACTTGGATAAATTTGAGTCGCGAACTTCTGATGGGATCTTTTTGGGTTACACAACACATGGTCATTCTTATCGTGTTTATAATTTAGAGACTAACACTGTCATCGAGTCATGTGATGTGACTTTTGATGAATCAACCCCCTCTGTTAGTTCTGCTTTTGAACAGGCAAATGAACACGACATGGAACAGACTTTATTTGAAGAAGAAGATCCCGGAGAATTCGAGGATGAACCCCTACTACCCTCGACATCAACCCCCGAAGCTGACCCCGCTTCAACTACTTCGGCAAGAGGTCCCGAAGCAACTACCTCGACATCGGTCATCTTGGACCACTCCAACGCACAAGTTGAGGGGGAGACTGCATCCCGCCGTGAGTCTCCACATCATGTTCAAAGGATGCATCCTCCAGAGCAGATCATTGGTGAGCTTGATCAAAGGGTAACTTGTTCACATGCCCATTTCACTAATGCTGCTTTTGTTGCTTCTTTCGAGCCCTTAGATGTTAGTCATGCACTTTCTGATTCTAGTTGGATCAATGCCATGCATGAGGAACTTGAAAATTTTGAGAGAAACCAAGTCTGGACTTTAGTTGATCCTCCACCAAATGTTCATTTCATTGGAACAAAATGGATTTTCAAAAACAAACAAGGGGAGGATGGGTCTATAATTAGAAACAAGGCTAGACTTGTAGCTCAGGGCTTTTCTCAACTAGAAGGGATTGATTTTATTGAAACTTTTGCACCTGTTGCTCGCCTTGAGGCCATTAGGATTTTGCTTGCCTTTGCGACATCCCGGGGATTCAAACTCTATCAAATGGATGTCAAAAGTGCTTTTCTTAATGGCTTCATAGGTGAAGATGTTTATGTAAAACAACCCCCTGGTTTTGAAAACCCCAAGTACCCACATAAAGTCCTTAAACCTCATAAGGCTCTTTATGGACTCAAGCAGGCCCCTCGGGCTTGGTATGATAGACTTAAGTCTTTTCTGCTTGAGCGAGGGTATCTGATGGGCTCTGTTGATAAAACTTTGTTTACTCTCAAGCATGGCAAAGATTTCCTCCTTGTGCAGATTTATGTGGATGATATCATCTTTGGTGGCTCTTCTCATGCTTTGGTTGCCGAGTTTGCAGATACCATGAGAAGGGAATTTGAAATGTCAATGATGGGTGAACTCACCTTTTTCCTTGGTTTGCAAATCAAGCAAAGCAAACAAGGTACTTTCGTCCACCAGACGAAGTACACCAAGGACCTGCTCAAGAAGTTCGATATGTCCGATGCGAAGCCCCTCGCCACTCCAATGGCTACATCTGTAGCATTGGACCCTGACAAAGATGGAGAAGCCGTAGATCAGAAGGAGTTCCGAAGCATGATCGGCTCCCTTCTCTACTTGACTGCTACGAGGCCTGACATACACTTCACTGTGTGTCTGTGCGCTCGTTTTCAGGTTTCACCACGAGCTTCGCACCGCCAAGCAGTAAAGCGCATTCTAAGGTATCTCAAACACACCCTTGAATTTGACATATGGTATTCAGCATCTTCATCTTTATGTCTTCGAGGTTATTCCGATGCGGATTTTGCTGGGTGTAGAATTGATAGGAAGAGTACCTCTGGTACTTGTCATTTTTTGGGTACTTCACTGGTTTGCTGGTCTTCCCGCAAACAGTCTAGTGTTGCACAATCGACGGCTGAGGCTGAATATGTTGCTGCAGCTAGCTGTTGCTCTCAGATTTTGTGGATGGTTTCCACTTTGCGGGATTTCGGGTTAGATTATAAGAGTGTTCCACTTTTCTGTGATAACACTAGTGCTATTTGTATTGCAAACAACCCGGTTCAGCACTCCAGAACCAAACACATTGATGTACGGTATCACTTTCTGAGAGATCACAATGAGAAGGGTGATATTGAACTTCAATATGTTGATACCCAACACCATCTTGCCGACATTTTTACAAAACCCCTTGATGCTTCTCGATTTGCTTACTTGCGTGGGGAACTTGGCATTTGTCACCCTTACGGCATTTTGTGAGGGGGAGCAGTTTTAGATGGATATGCATTTGCTAATTGTGTGCTAAATTGCATTTACATCTTTTGCACTTGTTTGCCTGCTTATAATCCATGACATCATGACAGCTCAGCTCTTTTTAAGTTATCTGGAACATTCATGTGCATGATGCTTTCTTTTCAAAATCAAATCGTGCTCACTGCTTAGTCTTGAATCTAGCATGTATAGGCAGGACTGCTTTAGCTATCTTTTATCTGCTTGATAGCAAGACACTGTTCATTGGATGCTAAAAATTGCAACTTGAAAAACTGTTCTACATTTTCATGGATATTCATAAAGTACCAAACAATTGGTTCACTTGGTTAAAATAAAAAATTCCATGATTTGCATGCTTTAAGTTAAAAGATCCAGGTGGGTTTGTTTGTCGCACTATCCTATTCTAGACTGCTTACCATTGCACCTTGGTCTGAACTGGAATAGTGTAGTGTATGCCAAAATCATTGCCTTAAGCTTCTTATGGCTTTCATGCCTAGGCTTGGCCTGATTGGAAAGTATAAGGTGGACAAACAAATAACCCCTGGCACTAAGAAAAGAACAACAAAATTCTTTGATCATCAAGTTTGCTTTCATTTGCTCCATTTGAACTGGACTTGTCTGTCTAGAGTAGAAATTGACTAGCTTTGCGCAGTCCTTGCATTTACTTGCCTAGTTTCCTTGACTAAGTGGTGATGCTTTTATTTTAAAAATGATCAGATCACATGCTTCATCATGCTTTTAGAGAATATTAATTTGAGTTGAGCCCATGATCATTGGTGTTATTGTTGGCATATTTTTGCGCCATATGTCTTTGCAATTCTGCCCATTTCGAAGCTTTGCATCTTTTACATGCTCCTTGATGCTTGCATTGCCAAAGGGGGAGAAATTTCCGAAGAAGACATGCTTCGTTCTCTGCCGCAAGGGGTATAATTTCCAAAGGGGGGAGAACATTTGACATAAACGGGGAGAAGGTTTTTTTATTGCCAAAGGGAAAACTTAACTCAGGGGAGTTTTTATTGCCGAAGGGGCTTTTTACTCTTTTGAGAAAGGGGGAGGAAAATTCTTCTGTCAAGTGACATGATTTGGCTCTTTTCTGAGTTTTTATGGTCACTTGTGTGCTGAAAGTTTTTAATTTTCTTGATCTTTAAATTTGGTTGTCAATGCACTCATCAAGGGGGAGATTGAGAAACCAAGGGTTGGTTTCAGTGTTTGTGATGAGTGATTGACAGGATTTTTACCCTCTGTTCGAAGGGTACCTCCGAAGGGTGTTCGGAGGTTGGACCTCCGGAGGGGTTTCGGAGGTGGTACCTCCGAAGGGTGTTCGGAGGTGGTTTTACCGAAGGGTGTTCGGTGTTTGCTTGCTGCAGCTGTTGCAGCGAAGTGTGCTCGTCGGAGGGGTCCGACAGTACACGATGACTGGGTTTGTACCGAAGGCTTCGGTACTTTGGGCGGTACACCGGAGTGTGTACCGGAGGTTGCTAACCCGGAGAGGTCTCCGGAGTACTGGATACACTTGTCTGTTTGTCTGTGGTGCGCAGGGACTTCGGAGGCGACGGACAAGGTTCGCTGCAGGTGAACCTGGGTCAAGCGGGAGGCTTGATGCCAGGGGAGCGGGGAGCTCCGTCACGATGGCTACGAAGGTGGTCCGGGTCGGTCCTCGGGTCGAGGCGTGCCAGGTGAAGGCAGAGAGTGCGGAGTGTGGCTCCGGCTGAAGGTACTCCGAGACAAAGTCCTCGGAGTTGAGGCACTTCGAAGGTACTCCGGATGGAGTGACTTCGGAGTATGGTGGAACAAGTCCTCTGCGGAGGCAAGGAATTCGAAGTGTGCTCCGGAGGGAGACACTCGAAGGTACCCGACGAAGGTCTCAGAAGTCGAGGCGCATCGAAGGCATGGTCCGGGTGAGGCTCGTCGAGGAGTGTGCTCGGGGAGAGACACTGCGATGAAGTGCTCATGGAATGCTTCATGCGGAGGCCTTGGACGAAGGAGGGACTTCGAAGGTTGGTACTCTGAAGGTGGGGCTTCGGAGTGAAGAAGGCTTCGGAGCGAGGCTAGCTCCGGAGCAACATTGTCTTGTGGTGCTTCGACCTGCATGGCTTCGGTACACGGACTGACGGAGTTCGAGCTGGGTGGAGCTGCGAAGCCGTGGTGGTCCACTCCGGAGGTGTTGGTGCGAAGGCCCAAGGGCTTTGATGGCTTCGACTCAAAACCGTCACTATATCGGAGGCCATCTTCGGCGAAGCGAAGGCCACCAGGCTCAAGGCTTCTCGCCGAAGCTACCGCACCCTCGCGTGCGAAGGGAGGCTGCAGAAGGTCAAAGACTGCAAAGGCTGGCACTGTCTGCTCTGCAAAAAGCTGACGCTGTCCCCTCTGCAAAGCTGACAGAGAAGCCTCCAGAATAAAGGTGGTCTACCTTTTGTACCCCTTAGTTCTGTAGAGACAAAATCAATGTAAACCCTAGGGGTAGTGTAGTCATTTCCTTTGGGTGAACTGTGGGCTATAAATATGGGGGCTCGGTAGGTAACATTTAACACTTTGAGCATTTACTGTTGAGCTCCTGTAGCCACATACCTCGTTGTATTCATCTAGAGTTCAATCTATTTGTGTTCCTTGTTCAAGCGGTGAAGCCCTGCTTCTTTGTGCTTTTTGCTTGAGCTTGCGTTACATACATCGCTAGTTGTAGTGCACCGAAGCCTGTCTAGGCCAAGGTTGTTTGTTCTGCGAAGTGTGTTTTCAGTGTGCTGTCGCTCTGTGTAACTTGAGGCCAGACCTCACAGCTTACTAGCGAAGCCCTGTTCGAAGCCTGTTTTGCTTCTTGTGTCGAAGCCCTTAGCGAAGTCCGTTTGTGTGCGTGTAGACCTTCGTGTACGAAGCACAGCACCAGTTGCTACTGCCAAGTACTTGGTCGAAGTCCTTAGAGGGCAGTCCACTCTTGCGAAGGGTGAAGTGCGAAGCCTGCTCGAAGCACCCTGTGTGCGGAGCCTGCACTGACTTAGCAGAATAGATTTTCGAGGGTTGTTAGTGGAGCGAAGTCTTCTTGGCTTCGAACTTTTGCTCCTGCAAAGCCTGTGTTCGGAGCTGTCGAAGTACCTCCGAACCAGACCTTCGAAGGTTGTGTTCGAAGCCTGTTTCGCAGAAGACAGAACCAAACCGAAGGCTAGTTTTTAGCCCGAAATTTTAAAAGCTCCCATTCACACCCCCCCCCCTCTGGTCGCCGTTTCCGGTCCAACACGACACTTGTCTAGAGAGTTCTCCGTATCTAATGCCCGCTGTCTTCATCTGCTTCGCCACTCCTTGGATCCTTTTCAACCGGTGCAGAAGAGTGATGTTATCGTCAGAAGGAAGTATCCCAGTAGTACCGAAGTACTCCAAGACATCTAACAACTGATTCATAACTTCCACAGCCACCTTCTCAGACTTCAGCTTGTCTTCGTTCAACGCATCCTTCGTCGAAGTGACTTCGCTCAAAACTCCAAAAAGTCTAGCATTTTCAGTAGTCAAAATATTCTTTTGGTTTAACAACTGGCTAGCTTCCTCTTGGAGTCGGACAAGCTCGGACCCCGCAGTAGCGTGCTCCGCCCGCACCTTTTCAACTTCTGCTCGAAGCACAATTCTTTCTGCTTTGAGCTCTTTATTAGCAGCCTCCAAACCTTGTCTAGCCCTTCGCTCTGTTGACACTATATTATCCATTTGAGCCACTCGACTTTCGGAGATGTTAAGATTCCTTTGAAGGACACTATTTTCCTTCCGAAGACGAGCGATCTCTTCGTCATTGCATATATTCGCAGCTCGGGCCAAGACAGTTTGCTACAAAAATAAAAACTAAGGTAAATATTTATTCGTAAATGAATTTTATGATATTTCGCAGATGCTTCGTACCTGATAGGCTGCACGTTCAATAGCAGCATTAAGCTCCGTCCTATCCGCCTTGCTCAAAATGGCTACTAATTTGGTCTCCCCTATGTCACGGCTAGCTCGATCCAAAGGTTCGAGCAAAGTCCGAAGACTAGTTGTTTGCCCTAAGAAAGGAGCTAGCAAGGGGAGCATGCTTATTGCCTGTTGGTCATCTTCGTTCAGCGAAGGACCGGAGCTTTTGCCTGTGGTCTTCGGAGCCGCTGGAGACTGGCCCTCCCCGGAAGATTGGCTCTCGCCTGTTGAATCAGACGGAGTTGATCCAGAACTCACGGCAGGGAGGGGCTCTATATGTCTTTTGCCTCATCCAGGTCCCATTTGAGTAACTCTCTGGGCTGGCTCCGAAGTCGTCGAAGGTCCAGGAATTATTTCTTCTTGTCGGACTTCTTCCATAGGAGTGGACTCTATAAAAAATAATGAAAAGTATTATACATTGTATAAATATTCAAAATAAACATGAAAAAGTTATTCGAAGTCTACCTTCGACGTTTTGTAGAGGAGTCATCATCGGACTGTGCGGCAGATCGAAGGCTAGTTCTTCATCCGAATCAGTCGTTAAGTCTTGGACTGCAGGAGCATCGTCCTGAGCAGTCCTCGTTGCTTCTTCGGGAATCGAAGCTATAGTAACTTCGACCCCACTCTCATTCACAGGAACTTCGTCCTGAGATACATCTTCCAGAACTACCGAAGTCCTTGGTTGATCAAGATTGTCTCAGGACTTCGGCACTGTTGGGGGAAAATATCTCATCTTCGGGGTTATTGCCGCAACAGCATGAAAGCAGATAGTGGATTCGAAGGTTTCCAGACGTCCATCTTCGAAGATACCCTGAGTCATACTCGAAGTACGAAGATAGGCATTGGTTCGGAGTACATCTTCGAACTAAGACTATTCAAGATCTTTATTGCCAGCTAAGATGGAAGATTTATCTTTATACTATTAGATTAGTCTTTTACCATTTTAGCCCTATCAAGGGTACCGAATAGTTTCCACTATGTCGGTTGTAATAGAGGGGTAAATAGGTCTTTTCCTTAATGTTTGGGCCTATAAATACCCCCCATTTCACCCTGTAATAGGGACCGAATACATGTTATTCAATACACACATCCGAACTATTCTAAGTTATTATCCTTTCGGAGGCTTAGAACAGTTCTCTTCGGAAACACTTCGTTTGTTAGTTTCTTTTCTACAGAAACCTGTTAGCGTAATCTTTTACGCCAACAATCTCGCAACGTGGAAATCATCCAAACCAACTGTGAGCAGCAGCTAGCAGCAGTTGCATACTCATTCTCAGTGGTCGAAAGAGCAACTCCAGATTGCTTTCAACAAGACCAAGAGACAAGAGAAGAACCGAGAAACTGGCAAGTACCGGAAGTCGACTTGCGATCTAGCCGACACCCACCAAAGTCAGCGTCGAAAAAGCCAGATAAATCAAGAGATGATGATGCTGAATAGAAAAGATCAAGATCAGGCGCATAGGTAAGATACCTAAAGATGTGCTTGACAGCCTGTCGATGAGACGCGCGTGGTGAAGACTGGAAACGCGCGCAAAGTCCCACGGTGAACTGTATGTCTGGCCTCGTCGCCGTTAAGTACAGTAGCGAACTGATCATCCCTCGAAACTCTCTCGTTGACCTTGACGCCGCTCTTGTCCTTGTCCAGGCCCCCAGATGTGCCCATTGGGGTCATCTGAGGCTTCAACTCTCCACCAAAGTCGTACTTTTTCAACATGTCGCGAGTATACTTGCCCTGGTGGATGAAAGTGTCGTCCTTGGTCTGCTTGATCTGGAGCCCTAAGAAGTACTTGAGCTCACCCATGAGGCTCATCTCAAACTCACTGTGCACCTGCTCAGAAAACTTGGACACAAGATCATTAGTAGTACCGCCAAAGATAATATCATCCACGTAAATCTGAGCGACTAAAAAATCTGAAGCATCTTTGAGCAAGTAGAGAGTTTTATCCACAGAACCCATCACAAAGCCCTTCCCCAACAAAAACTGCTTTAACCGGTCATACCAAGCCCTGGGGGCTTGCTTCAAACCGTATAAAGCTTTCTGCAGCTTAAAAACGTGTCGACGAAATTAGGGTCATCAAAACCGGGGGGCTGCCTAACATATACCTCCTCTTCTATGTACCCGTTCAGAAAAGCACTCTTGACATCCATTTGAAAAAGCTTGAAACCTTTTGAAGCGGCAAAAGCTAAGATAATGTGAATGGACTCAAGACGGGCAACAGGAGCGGAGGTTTCTTCAAAGTCAATACCTTCCTTTTGGCAAAAACCCTGGGCGACTAGTCGAGCTTTGTTGCGCACCACAACCCCATCTTCACCTTGCTTGTTCTTGAACACCCACTTGGTGCCTATGGGGTTGCATCCTAGTGGCAGCTCAACTAGTGTCCAAACCCGATTACGGACAAAATTCTCAAGCTCTTCTTGCATTGCATTAATCCAATTAGAATCAAAAAGAGCATGAGAAACGTCTCTGGGCTCAAAAGATGCAACAAAAGCAGATTCAGCAAAAACAGCAAGAGAGTCAACAGACGAACGCAAAGTCCTTGCAGACAAATCACCGATGATAAGATCTAAGGGGTGATCTCGCTGAACTGCTCGAGATCCCTGGTGATCTGAAGTCACCTCACCGGAGTCAGCAGCTGGCACCTCTGGACACGACTGAGGGGGCTCGATCGAAGTGGAAGAAGTGGTTAGAGGTCCGCCCTCATCCTCAGTCAAAGTGCAGAAGGCCCACCCTCATCAGCAGCTGGAGTATCCTCATCTTCCTCGAAGATGGACTCTCCGAGCTCATCATCACCCGAAAGCTCAAAAGAAGGAGTCAAAGAAGGCAAGGACTCATCGAAAGAAACCTCACAAGTCTCAACAAGCTGCTTGGAGTCGAGGTTCCAAACACGGAAGCCTCGAGAATGCAAAGCATAGCCAAGAAAAACTCCGTCCCAGCAATGAGACTCAAACTTGTCCAAATGCCCTCCCTTCTTGAGCACAAAGCACTTGCAGCCAAACGCTCGCAAGTGGCTCACCTTGGGCTGTCTGCCAAACCGCAACTCATATGAAGTCTTACCAAGGTAAGCTCTAAGAAAAATCCGGTTGGCCAGACAACAAGCCGTGTTCATGGCTTCAGCCCAGAAACGCCTAGGAGTCCTGTTCTCATCGAGCATCATCCTAGCCATCTCGACTAGCGTGCGGTTATTTCGTTCCACAACGCCATTCTTTGAGGGACTGCAAGGAGCAGAAAACTGATGGTCAAGACCCTAATCACTACAGAAAGTGACGAACTAAGAGTTCATGAACTCAGAGCCGTAGTCGGAGCGAATTGCTCGCATCCGACCATTGTTCTCATTCTTCAGCTTCAAAATCAGGTCATGAACAAAAAGAAAAGTTTCATCCTTAGGCTCCAAAAAGAAAACCCACGAGAATCGAGAAAAATCGTCAACAATCACCAGCGCGTACCACCTCCCACCGACTGAGCGTACCCGAGCTGGACCTACAGTGTACATGTGTAACAGCTCGCCCGGATATGAAGTCATCACCTGAGTCATAGGTGCATGAGAAGCGGCAACCATTTTCCCGTGACGACAGGGATGGCAAACTAGATCCTTCTCCATCTTAAGCTTGGGCAATCCTCGGATGAGGTCCATAGAGCTCAACCTGACTAGCAGATCAAAATTCAAATGACCTAACCTCCTATGCCACATCCAGAGCTTAGAGGAGGATCCAGCAATCAAACGGTAAGATCTGGCAAATCAAAGACCCTCTAGAATCAAACACAGAAGAATTGCCCTTCTTAAAATGAACCTCCAACCCATCCTCAAGAAGTTGCGAAACAGAAATCAAATTGAAGTTCAAATTCCTAACCAAAGCAACGTTATTTAAAGAGAAATTGTCAGAGATGCGAATCGAGCCAATGTCGTGTACCTTCCCTTGACCAATGTTCCCGAATGTGATGTACTCTTTGGAGCTCGGGGAAGTGAGACTGGAGAACCATCTGCGATGTCTCGTCATGTGGCGAGAGCATCCTGAGTCCATGATCCCCGATCCTGCACAATCAGTGGTTGTAAGGGGGAGCAAATGATCCGGCACCAAGTTTAGCAAAAGAGCTAAACTAGAGTCGAGCCATCTGCTCAAAAGATGGAAAGCAGAAATCATCATAAGAGTTCGGACCAATACGCGGCTCAAAGCGCGGTCCTCGGTTCTACCTAAAGCCTCGGCCGCAAGGTCCAGGACCGTAGCCAAAATGGCCTGGAGCTCTGCCGGAACGAACACCACCATCTGGAGCACGGGCATGAAAGCCGTCTCCTCTACCACCACCTACACGACACGGCCTGGCCTCCAGCCTCTCCCCGCGTCGAGGAACTCTTAGTCTACCACCCTACTCGTAGAACTGCTCCTGACCATCACAAGCACACTCTGCTCTCTTAACCCGCTTCCTCCTGAAGTAAAACTCCGCAAGATGTCCGTCTCTCTAACAATACTCATAATGGTAGGTGGGCTTCTTGGGATGTGGTTGAGGCTTGGGGTTCTTGGGCTTAGTGGTTTTTGGTGTAGTGTTCTTGGGTTGAGAGGGTCCAGGAAGAGAGTCAAGAGAAGTGTGGAGGTGTTTGGGCTTTGGAACCCAGATGGGATTCTTGGGTGGAGCTTTGGGCTGTTCTTGGATCACTCCATCCTTGGGCTGACTAGCCTGGAAAGACTCAGTGGAGTGGGTCTTGGGGTATCTCTGCTCAGGAGTCATTTTATTCCACTCCACTGCCTGGCTAATGGCACTCTCAAAGTCAGCCTTGGTGTAGGCGTATCCTACCCCAAACCCATCTTGCCTCTTAAACTGCTGGATCATCATGCCGAGTTGTGGCTCTCTGGCACTAATCCAACTCAGGATAGAACGGAGGTAAAAGTTCTCATTTTGAGCATCAGCTAGTTCCTCTCTCAAAGAAGCTAGAACCTCCACCTTAGACAAGCAGGCCTCACACTCTCTATCTACTTGGACAGACTTCTCGGCTTTCAGCTTGATCAACTCCATTCTAAGAGACAAACAGTTCTCACAGACAGTGGGTGGAACTGACAGTGTCTCAAGCTCTAGCCTAATCTGCGCCAGCTCAGCTCTCACTCTCTCCAGCTTACCCAAATGCTCATTGTTTGAACGACGAATTGAACCAGCCGGTTTTCTTAGTGGATGGGAGTAATGAAATGTTGTGTGCTCCATATTCTTGGATCGTGTGTATTACAACTACAGTTGGGGGGTATTTATAAGGCGGCCCGCTCTGAAGGTTCGGGTTCCCGCAACCCCCAACTGCCATTCGGTCTGACATTGGTCAGCGGTACAGACACAATAGACGTTACATAGTACAGACAGGAAGGTGCAATCTGACAGTGTGTCGGCCGTGTCGGGCGCTGCAAAGGCCACCCGACACGGCGCAGACGATCATGATCTTTTCCCCCTACGGCCTTGACTAGGTCTCCTTGGCATATGTCCTTTCTTCGGAGCGTCGGTTCCTCCCGAAGGGTGGCCTCCGGCACCTGGCGGGCCACTCCTCCCTTGAAGACTCCTCCGGCACATCTCGGGGCCTCCGAATGCCTTCGGCTCCCTCGTTCGGAGGTCCAGGCTCCTCCGGTGCAAGGCTTCGGTCTTCCGGTCGTAGTCTTCCTTTGAGGCCATACAGGCTTTCACGCTCCCCTACTATCATCGGGATTATCTCCCCAACAGTAGCCCCTCACTTCTTTCCTCTTGGGGGTCCTACGTAAGAGAGGGTGGAAGCACACATGATAATTCCGATAATCTTTATAAGAAATCGACTTACATAGGGATGCCGAATCCTGTTGCGGGATGGCCTTGTCCGACTGTTCGGGAGATGCCGGGGAGCCTCGAGGCGTCCTAGGATCTGGAGGCTGAGAGCTCCCTTCGGAGCACCTCCGACTGGCTACTCACTCCCCGCTCCTTCGAGGTATCAGGCTTTGACCGATCACTTGTCGCCAACGCGGCTTTGACCGTCAGGTTCTGACACCCATGAAGGGGAGTTAACGCGTTACTGGACGTAGTTAATGTGGAGAGTGCATGATTGACACGGAGAAGGTGGACCATCGGAGACGGGCGCGCCCGAGGTGCCAGCAGCCTTAAATGCGGGCGCCGCGCGACCGTTGCGCGCGCACGTCGAGCGGCGGAAGGTGGACCGGCGGCCGCCCCCCACGCTTAAATAGCCGCTGCTGAGCCAGCCACGCCCTCTCCTGCCTGCTTCAGCTCTCCAGCTTCATCCCTGATGGCGAGCGCTAGTCTTTGAGCCCCTGCATTCTCCCTGCTTTCCTCTTGTCATGGCGGAAAAGAGGGCCCCTGCCGCGGTGGTAGATCCCCGCTTTTTGTAGCGCCAGATGGCGGCGGCGGCGGCCGTGGCAGTGACTGCTTCCGCCCCGGCCGAGGCACGCCACTCGCTGGATCTCCCTCCTGCTTCGGAGCGGTTCCGAGAGCAGACCCTAAAGCTTGGGCCCTCGGCGAGCACTGATGCGTCCATCGAGCAGGTGACTAGGGGCAGCCTTGGCCCCGAATTGCGGGCCAGGAAGCCAGGCCCGGAGTCGGTCCCAGTGCCACGAGAAGGGGAGGTCGTCGTCTTCGAGGCCTTCTTTGACGCGGGGCTAGGGTTCCCCGCTTCGGAGCTCCTTGCTCGAGTGCTAGACGCCTTCCACTTGGAGCTACCGCAACTGTCCCAGAACGCCGTGGCCCGCCTCACCATCTTCGAGTGGGCCATGCGCGCTGAGGGCTGCGAGGGCAGGGCAGAGGTCTTCGCGCAAATGCATGAAGCCCTCTGCCAGCCGAAGAATAAGGACAGCCGGGTGTTAGCCTTCGAGAGCATCAATTTCCAGCTCCGGAGGAGGTACGCGGACTCTTCCCGGTGAAGGCCATCAAACAGCGGTGGTACTCCATGTGGGTAAAACGCTGGTTCTATGTCTGGGTGGGGCTCACCTCTGGGCTAGCCGGGCCCCCGCGCCACATCTGGTTCCGGAGGGAGGCCCGCGTAGAGGCCAGTGCCGGTTCGGTCTCCGCGAGGATCCGGCTCCTTCAAATCATCGCCCACCGGATGAGCATGCGGGACCTAATGGAGGAGTTCGTGGTCATCGAGATCCCACTATTGAAGGGGGAGTGGCCGGTGTCGCTTCGAAGCAGCCAAGACGAGGCTACATCGACGGAGTTCTCCCGCCAGCTTGGTAAGCGCCTGCATTCTCTTTGGCTCCGCTTGCTTTTATTGCACTCGGAGGGTGCTTGGTCCTGACCATCGAACATAGGGTCGCTCGTCGGCAAGACGCCCGAGGAGGTGGCCCGAATGACGGAGAGGATCCTCGGGGCTCCTACCCTGGCCAAGTACAAACGGCGGGTGGAGCTCGTGGGGTCTTAGGGACGATGCAACCGTGTGTGGGACGCGCTTGAGCTCTCCCCTCCGCCTCTCCCGGAGGGGGAGGTACTCCGTGTCGCTTCGAAGAGGAGAGTGGCCGACCCCGACGGTGGCCTTTCCCCCGGTGCCCTTCGAAGAACAAGAAGATGGTGAAGGGCCCGAAGATGCTCTCCCCGGCCCACTCCTCCGTCTCCCACTCTGAATGGGGGTATTCCAGTGATGGGGCAGGGTCAGAGCTGGAGGACCCTCCGATGGTTCCGGATCCAGTCCAGCCAGACCGACCGAGCACCGAAAGATCTGGGGGTTCTCCTGTCCCTTCAAACCCTTCACAGCCTGCTCCGAGGACTGGGCAGGAGGCGCTGGCTACCGAAGTGATGCCGTCCCCCAAGACTACCCCTCCACGTGATCCAGCCTTGGAGGGGGTCCCCGCCAGCTCTCGGGGGAGCCGAGAGACCGACAGCCTAGACAGAGGGGGGCTGGCTGACCCCCTCGGCGCTGTCGAAGGAAGCGCTGACGTTGAGGCCGAACTGGCCGCAGCGGCAGCGGGTTCCCCAGTGAATTCGATAGACGACTTGTTCTATCGGCCTTCAGAGGTCTTCTTCGAGGTCGTAGACGAGGGTACGCGAACCTGTCCGGCCTTTACTCAAAGCACCAAGCTTTTTCATTCTTAACCCCTGTTTCCTTCGAGCAGGTATGTCCGTCCGGGCTTCTGACCAAACCCCGATTGCTTCCGAGGATATCGCCAACGCGGGGTCTGGGGTCACCTCCAATGCGATGGAGGCTTCGGAGCCACGTGGCGGGGAGGAGCCAGAGGGAGTCTCTAGAGAAGCTTCCCCGGTGGTCGAACAAGGAACCGGGATCCAGCCTCGGCCGCCTTCCAGCTCGCGGGGCGCGCGCTCTAGCTTGCCCCTCTTGTGTCCTTTCTTGGTGGAGGGCGAGGACTTCGCGTCAAGGGTGGCCCCGGTCCACGACTACTACCCGCGTTTGCGGGAGGATCTGGTGATAGACGAGCTTAGTCTGTCAGATGGTCTCGAACTCAGCCGGGCTATCGAGAATGCCGCCGGCCAGGTATTCCCTCAGAGTACCCTTTGGCGAGCCCCTAGCACCCCTTTTTCTGATTCGCCACTTCTTGAGCAGGTAGTCGCGCTGGCGTAGGGATCGCTGCTCTCCCTACTTTCCGAGCGTCAGCGCCATGAGAACGACGCTTTGGAGCTCTCCGGCCGAGCGGACGCCACCGAGAGGCTGGTCCGTGAGCAGGCGGCGGAGATCAAAAGCCTTCGCCTCCGGGCCGGTAGAGCCAAAGCGCTCGAGGCCCGGGTGTCGGAGGTCGATTCCCTCAAGGCTCGAGTCGCTGAGCTGGAGGGGCTCTGTGCTCGGGTTGCCCGAGCGGACAAGCTCGAGGCGGAGGTTGACGGCCTTCGGCCCCGGGCTACCAAGGCGGAGAGGCTCCGGTCCCGAGCCGAGGATGCGGAGCGACTCGAAGGAGAGGTCTTCATGCTTCAGGCTCAAGTATCGGAGATGGATGAGCTCCGGGAAGCAGCAGCCAACGTCGAAGCTCTCGAGGCCCGAGTGCTTCAGCTGGAGCGGACCGAGGCAGATCTCCTGGCTCGGAATGAGGAGATGACCGAAGCGCTCGCCCAGGGGGAAAAGACGGCGGCTGACACTGTGGTATCTCTCCGGAGGGTGCTGGCGCGCTATGGAACCGGATGTACGGCCTTCGACGTTGCCCGGGAGCCCCTGTGCCGCCGGCTAAAGTTCGTCCAGTCCGCCGTCCGCCAGATAAGCCTCACCGTGTCGAAGTACGGTGAGGTATCAGCCCGGGTAGCCGCCTTCGGGATCCTCCGGCACCTTGAGTTGTCCGGCCTCCCCCTTCCTTCGTCTTCGAGCTCACATCCCGTCGCCTTCGGGGGGAGCCACCTCCGGTCGCCGTGTCTGGCGGTAGCTCAATCTTGGAGAGCGCTCAAGGCGACCTGGCAAGCCAAGGGCCCTGAGGCGATCAAGGCTTGGTTGGAGGAAGCCCTTCGTTCCAGCGAACCTCCGGCCCCTTCGATGCCCTTGGCTACGGCACGCCAGCCGGACCCGAAGGTGTAATTCCCTTAGGATCTCTGCGCTGCACATCTTGTAATAGTTTAGAAACATATCTATGCAATTAACAAAAGTACTTGCTTTCCGGGGCCTATTCAGGATGTCTACACCTGCGATTGCGATATTGAGGTACTCGAGCCTGACAATGCTCTTCAGCACCGATGGGCTATTCTCGAAGCCCTGAGAGCGAATTGGCCCGCGCGCTTCATCCTTCCCCGAAGTAGTGACGGGTATGCGGACCCCAAAGTTCTTCAAGGGGTTCTGAGCCTATTTAAGGAAGAAGAGAAAGAGCCTCGAGCTCCGTCTTCATCTCTTGAAACCGGTGGATTGGTCCGACACGGAAGCTGGTCCGGGAGGAGCATCGTCTGGGGGCGATGGTTTGCGTAGCTTGGCTCAATTGCAGGAAGACCAGAGGACTTTTCACGCCCAGAGGAAGGAGGAGAAAAGGCAGAAGAGGAAAGAGAAGTCTACGCACGTAGCGCCGGAGCCTCGGACTAGGGCGGGCTCCGGCCCGGGTGACTGTTCGGATCGAAGAGGCTTCCGGTTCCTTCTTGGTTTAGAAGAAGACTTCTCTTAATCTCTCTTGCTTTTGATCAACAACAGACACTGTATATTGCATGTTGTATTGATGGTGCACATAATCAAAGCCTTCCTCCTTGCTCCTCCCCCCCCCTCCGTCGCGGGTAGACGGCTTGTCGACTGGGCGCGAACAGCAGTGAGGAAGGCAGAGGGACTAAGTTGTATCGAACGGGGGGCTCGGGGCCCGAATTGAGGGTACGTCGAGACGGAGCTCGGAATCTAAACGTAGGGTGCGTCGAGCCGGAGCTCGAAACCCGAATCGAGGGTGCGTCGAGCCGGAGCTCGAAACCCGAATCGAGGGTGCGTCGAGCCGGAGCTCGGAACCCGAATCAAGGGTGCGTCGAGCCGGAGCTCGGAACCCGAATTGAGGGTGCGTCGAGCCAGAGCTCAGAACCCGAATTGAGGGTGCGTCGTGCCGGAGCTCGGAACCCGAATGTAGGGTGCGTCGACCCGGAGCTCGGAACCCGAATCGAGGGTGCGTCGAGCCAGAGCTCGGAACCCGAATTGAGGGTGCGTCGAGCCGGAGCTCGGAACCCGGATTGAGGGTGCGTTGAGCCGGAGCTCGGAACCCGAGTGTAGGGTGCCTCGAGCCGGAGCTCGGAACCCGAATCGAGGGTGCGTCGAGCCAGAGCTCGGAACCCGTGTGTAGGGTGCGTCGAGCCAGAGCTCGTAACCCGAATCGTGGGTGCGTCGAGCCGGAGCTCGGAACCCGAGTGTAGGGTGCGTCGAGCCGGAGCTCGGAACCCGAATCGAGGGTGCGTCGACCCGGAGCTCGGAACCCGAATTGAGGGTGCGTCGAGCCGGAGCTCGGAACCCGAATTGAGGGTGCGTCGAGCGGGGAGCTCGGAACCCGAGTGTACGGTGCGTCTAGCCGGAGCTCGGAACCCGAATCGAGGGTGCGTCGAGCCGGAGCTCGGAACCCGAATTGAGGGTGCGTCGAGTCGGAGCTCGGAACCGAGTGTAGGGTGCGTCGAGCCGGAGCTCGGAACCCGAGTGCAGGGTGCATCGAGCCAAAGCTCGGAACCCGAATCGAGGGTGCGTCGAGCCGGAGATCGGAACCCGAGTGTAGGGTGCGGCGAGCCAGAGCTCGGAACCCGAATTGAGGGTGCGTCGAGCTAGAGCTCGGAACCCAAGTGTCTGGCGAAAAGAACGATGGCTAGATACCGAAGAGTGTACTTTGGCCAGAACGTCTGCCCGATAGTATTAGAGGATGGCAAATTGTGTACAACGGTGGGCGACATCGGCCATCACCGGTAGATACTTATAGAATTATGGAAAATAGCGCTTCAGATGTTCGGCGTGCCAGGTGTGCTTCATGTCTTCGCCTTCTATGGTAGCCAGGCGGTAGGAGCCGGGCCGCCCAGAGCCTGTCACGATGTACGGACCTTCCCATTTGTTGCCTATCTTCGTCGGGGCGGCCACTGAGCGCAAGACGAGGTGTCCAGGCTGGAACTCGCTGCGCTTGACTTTGGGGTCGTACCACTTCTTCGTCTGCTGTTGGTATTGTGAGAGGTTAGCGACGGCTCAGAGCCGTGTCTCCTCCATGAGATCGAGGGAGATGGCGCGTTCTTGATCACTCTCGAGCGACATGACTCGCATCGAGCCAGCCTAGATCTCCGTCGGAGTCATTGCTTCGTCATCGAAGAGGAGCCGAAACCGGGTAAATCCGGTGGCACGGGAAGGTGTGGTCCGAATGGACCACAAGATCTTCGGGAGCTCTTCAGGCCACAATCCCTTAGCTAAGCCAACGATACGTTTGTTAAGGCCAGAGAGGATATGTCCGTTAGCCCGCTCAACCGCCCCATTTAACTGAGGGTGCTGAACTGTTGCGAAGCAGAGCTGGACTCCCAATTCTTCGCAAAATGCTTTGAAAGCCCCAGCGTCGAACTGCGTGTCATTGTCCAGCGTGAGCTGCTTGGGTACTCCAAAGCGGCTGGCGATGTTCTGCCAGAAGAACTTCTGGACACTTCGAGAGGTGATGGAAGTCAGCGGCTTGACCTCTACCCACTTGGAGAAATACTCAACGGCGACGACCGCAAAGCGCAGATTGCCTCTTGCCCTAGGGAATGGCCCTATGAGGTCCATGCCCCAGCGAGCCAGAGGCCACACAGGTGGGATGAGCTGCAGGCTGACCGAGGGCCTGTGACTCCGTCGTCCCATCCATTGGCACCCTTGGCAGGTACGTACCAGGTCTTCAGCATCGGCGGCGATTGTGGGCCAGTACACGCCTTGCCGGAGGGCCTTCCCGGAGGGCCTTCCCGGCATGTGCTTGAGGTGCTAAGTGGCTGCCACACAGCCCCTCGTGGATTTCTCGGAGCATGGTCGTCCTGTCCGAGCAAGAGATGCATCGGAGCAGCGGGGAGCATACCCCGGACTTGTATAAGATGGCATCAATGAGTTGGAAAGACCTGGCGTGGAGTCGAAGCCGCGCTTGATCCGAACTGGGTCGGTCATCCGAATTGCCACTGAGCGTTCGTAGAATGGGCTCCCGCCAATCGCTGCTGACCGTGCATATAACTGCAGCCGGCTGAAGCGATGCTGGGGGTTTGACTGGTGTTGAGGTCGATGCTTCGTGGCGAAGGAGCGCCGAAGGTTGGGTAATTTCTTCGAAAAAGGCGCCTGGTGGCAAGGCTTGGCCCCCAGCTCCGGCCTTGGCGAGGGCGTCGGCTTGGCAGTTTTCGCTTCTTGGGATGCTTTGGACGGATACCCCCTTGAAGGATGCTTCGAATTTCCGAATGGCTTCAAGGTAGGTGGCGAGGTCGGGGTGTCGGGCCTGGAAGCTCTTGTCGATATGCCTGGCGACGACCTGGGAATCGGTCTTGGCTACGACTCGGGAGGCTCCAAGCACATGCGCCTTGCGAAGCCCCAGCAGCACTCCTTCGTACTCAGCGATATTGTTGGTAGCCTTGAAATTCAACCGAGCGGAGTACGAAGCCTGCTGGCTGGAGGGGGAGATAATGACTGCTCCGGCCACGGCTCTAGAAGCCTGGTAGGCACTGTCCGAATAGACGGTCCAGACTCCCTCGCTTGTTGTGGTATCAGCGTGGTTAGCCACAGACGTCCATTCGGCCACGAAGTCAGTTAGGATTTGAGACTTGATGGCGGTTACGGCCTATCTGATGGCCCAGAGGCTTGGATATCAGTCTCAAGAAAGTAGCTCCGGTGTTGCGGAGACCGAAAGGCATTCGAACATAGCAAATACTCCTTAAGGGGTAATGAAGCTTGTCTGACCTGATCTTCAGGCTTCATCTAGATCTGGTGGTATCCCGAATAGGCGTCGAGGAAACTGAGGAGCTCAGCACCGGCAGTAGAATCGACTAACTGATCAATGCGAGGCATGGGGTAGGGGTCACTGTAGGACCGAAAGTAGCGACCAGAGGGGGGTGAATGGGCGCCTAAAAATTCTTTCGAATCAATGGCCTGCTCCCAATCCCCAACGCACCTCTAAAGACTAAACATTAAAGAATGAACAGATAGACTAAGTCTAAAGGTATCTAGCCTAGAAGCAACTATTGATAAAACCGAGAAACACAAAAGCAATGCTACTAGACAGATAGACAAAATACTCAAGTCATGGCTAGACAAAGTTCTCACTAAAGTAATCTAAGTGCACTATGGGTGAGAAGAGAAGTTACCTGTTCAAATCTGTCTCCTGTTCGAAACTCAGTGAAGCCTGCTTCGCCGGTCGAGGTCTGCTTTGGAGGTCGAGGCCTGCTTCACTGGTCGAAGCCTACTTCGGAGATGATTGACAATGGTTGACGGATACGTGCCGAAGGTTAAGTTGATCTAGCCTATCTCAAGAGGAAAAAGTGAAGTATGATTCGAAGCAACGTACGAAGGTAACGAAGCTTGCTTCGATTAGAGTACTTCGAGGTACAACCTTCGAACACGTTGCACAGAAAGACAACCTTCGAAGGAGTAGCGAAGCCTGTCACACGACAGAGAAAACAAATTCGAAGCCTACACTCTACCTTCGAAAAAGCAACCTTCGAAAAGAGAAGCGAAGGCTGACACGCGACAGAGAAACCAAAGCGAAGCCTACGTTCTACCTTCGAACAAACGCATCAGGACCTTCGACACAGACAGCAGCAAACACTAAGCGAAGTCTATCAGTGAGATTAGCTTTGATGCTAACTCCAAAGCCTGATGAAGTATCGACTTCAAACAGCTCGTGACTGAGAACACCTTCGCAAAGACTATCGAAGTATGTGAAGCTGCAGAGTGCAAAGTGTTCTGCGAAGCTAGAGACACAGCACAGAAATGAAGCCGGAGTTCAAGCGAAGCCTTCGAAGATGTAGATCGAAGCCTACCTCATGGAGCTGAGGGGCTTCGAACAGAGAAGGAGCTTCGCCATTGAACAGCCAGAAAAGGGACTTTAGTCCTGTCAACTCGATCAAAAAGCTATGCAGTAAAAGCAAGGCTAGAGTACTAGTGTACTGTTGCTACAGTGTAGTAGTACTACTTGCAACCAGTATGAACTAGTACTACTTCCGTGAAGAACAGTTGCAACCGAGGCACAAATCCTCAGGAAAACAGTTACGCACGTGAAACGAAGCCATGAAAAAATGCTACAAAAATGCTGCGCACGATTAGAGAATAGAAGCTTCACTGCATCAGAGAGAATGAAATAAATGCAAGCCAAATCACATGAACAGCAGCCTGGCGGCGCACACCCAAAGAGAGAAAGAGAAAATGCAAGAGACAAAATGACCGAAAGGAGTAGTATTGATTTCAGCCAAAAGGGTGACCTAACCCTAGAGATTGGGGTCCTATTTATAGGCTGCCCAACACTAGGAATATTCCACCAGCCCCTTAGGGTTTTTTACAGACGCAGGAATAAAGGAAAAGACTCTACTGCCCTTAGGAATTTTTACAGACACGACTGACTGACTGTGGGCCTAGAGATATAGATGACTTATCCGGATGCTAAGCTTTCGTAGCGACTACGGCTTCTCTTCTGGACAGTCTGATACAAGATCAACGGTTCTCAGTTTTGCACTGAAACTGACAAAGCCTCCACCGACTTTGCACCAGGTACCCGGATTGGGCCGGCCCGACTCCGCATCTCTCTCAGCCCGGCAGTCGCTCACCGCCCGTGTACCTGAGTCAATCCTGGTCAACAGCCTAGTGGGTCTTCTGGATTATGGCCCATGTACCCGGATTGGGCCAGCCCGACTTCGCAGCTCTCTCAGCCTGACCGTCGCTCGCTTCCCGTGTAACTGAGTCACACGCGGCCCATGAAACAGCAGATCTCCTTTCTTCTTCTGTCCTCTTTGACTATCGTTGACAATGACTCATCACTTCTGGAGCCATGAGGCCCACGCTATTCAGCATGGCTCCTCAATCTCCCCCTTGATGAGTGCATTGTCAACATTTCACTTCTTCAGCTCTTCAGCACCTGCGAGCACATGTGGAAACACGAAAACAAGGCACAAGAAAACAAAGAAGAAGAAATAAGGTAAACGTGTAACCCTAATGACCAAAAGCCGAACAACTTCAAGGAGCGGTCATTATGGTTAACCAAAACATAAAAAGCTCAAAAGTGAGTGCGATTTCAGAACAACAAGGATATCAACAGAGTAAGAAACAAGCGGAGAGCGAGACAAAACTCCCCCTTAAACTCTGATCCCAAATTTTCTCCCCCTTGTTGACAAGTGAACTCATCAAGCACTCAACAGAGACACAGACTCCCCCTGAAATGCAACTCCCCTCAAAATATGGAATGAATGTAACTGGGGTGCATGAGGAGTGTAGAAAGCATGCTTCTCAGATATGATTGACTGCAATTACAACATCTAACAAGTAGAGCAAAAGACATACTGTCTAAGACACATGGCATGATCAGTGCAACAAATGATATCTAAAGAAAGTCATTAGCACGCATTTTTCAGTTTTTTGCAAACAAGAGCATCACCACATTTTCCAGTAAACACGCAAGGTAAAGCATGAGATGCAAAAACTAACTGATATTTACCAAGATAAGCATTGTCCAAAACAAAGTGCTTCAGCAAACTTGTTATCATTTCATTTTTCAGGCTTTTTCTCTTTCCTTTTTTAATTTTGCCAGGGGTTATTTGCATGTCAAACCTTATGCTGACCGACCAAGTCAAGCCTAGGCCAGAACTGAACCATCAGAAGCTTAAGACATTGGTCTTGGCATAAATTACACTGTCCTAGTTCATACCAAAGTGCTATGGTACGTAGTCAAGAATAATGCAATGCGACAAAACAAACCCACCTGGATCTTTTCAAGTTATGCATAAAAAGGCATGGAATTTTCATTTTTCTTGATTTTTATAACACATTTTCATGTTATAAAGTAGAAAGATGTCCAAGTTGCATGTTTGCATCTAAGTCAGGAACTAGCTACAAGGCATGTAACAGATAGCAAAAGCACTCAGCCTACACATGCTAGTTACCAGAAGCAATGGTGATCATTTTTCAATTTTAAAGCTCAAAAGCCATGCATATGACAGATATCAGACATATCAAGTGACTGAACCAAAGCATGATCATTTACAAGTAATCAAAAGCATGTACCAGCTAGAATAAGTAAAGCAGTTCAATCATATAACAGAAGCATGCTCAAAGTGTGATATGTGAATATGCAAGACATGAACACACACAAAAAAAGGACTCAAGAAAAAGAGTAAAGAAGAAAGAAAACTGACGCAAATATCCTAGAAAGGATACACAACACCCAAACCCCCTTGTAAACGCTCAAATGTAGACTGATCTAGGGGTTTGGTGAAAATATCAGCCAACTGATGATGGGTATCAACATGAACAAGGTCAATGATACCTTTCTCATATGATCCCGCAAAAAGTGAAAGCGCACATCAATGTGTTTGGTTTTTGAATGGAGACAAGGGTTTTTCCCTACACTAATAGCACTAGTGCTGTCGCAAAACAATGGAACCCTGGTAGGAAAGAACAACCCAAAAATCTCGCAAAGTGGAAATCATCCAAAACTAACTGTGAGCAGCATCTAGCAGCAGCTACATACTCAGCCTCAGTGGTCAAAAGAGCAACTCTAGATTGCTTTCGAGAAGACCAAGAGACAAGAGAAGAACCAAGAAATTGGCAAGTACCGGAAGTCGACTTGCGATCCAACCGGCACCCACCAAAATCAGCATCCAAAAATCCAGATAAATCAAGAGATGATGATGCTGAATAGAAAAGACCAAGATCAGGCGCATAAGTGAGATACCTAAAGATGCGCTTGACAGCCTGTCGGTGAGACGCGCGTGGTGAAGACTGAAAATGCGCGCAAAGTCCCACGGCGAACTGAATGTTCGGTCTTGTCACCGTCAAGTACAACAGCGAACCGATCATCCCTCGAAACTCCCTTTCATTGACCTTGACGCCGCTCTCATCCTTGTTCAGACCCCCAGATGTGCCCATCGGGGTCATCTGCGGCTTCAACTCACCACCAAAGTCAAATTTTTTCAACATGTCACGAGTATACTTACCTTGGTGGATCAAGGTGTCGTCTTTGGCTTGCTTGATCTGGAGCCCTAAGAAGTACTTGAGCTCACCCATGAGGCTCATCTCAAACTCACTGTGCATCTGCTCAGAAAACTTGGACACAAGAGAATTAGTAGTACCGCCAAAAATAATATCATCCACGTAAATCTTAGCAACTAAGAAATTTGAAGCAACTTTGAGCAGAAAGAGAGTTTTGTCCATAGAACCCATCACAAAGCCCTTCGCCAACAAAAATTGCTTTAACCGGTCATACCAAGCCCTGGGGGCTTGCTTCAACTCGTATAAAGCTTTGTGCAACTTAAAAACTTGTCGAGGAAACTTTGGGTTCTCAAAACCGGGGGGCTACCTAACATAAACTTCCTCCTCTATGAACCCGTTCAGAAAAGCCACTCTTAACGTCCATTTGAAAAAGCTTAAAACCCTTCGAAGCGGCAAAAGCTAAGAGAATACGAATGGACTCAAGATGGGCAACAGGAGTGAAGGTTTCTTCAAAATCAATACCCTCTTTTTGGCAAAAACCTTCGGCAACTAGTCGAGCTTTGTTGTGCACCACAACCCCATCTTCACCTTGTTTGTTCTTAAATACCCACTTGGTGCCTATGGGGTGCATCCGGGTGGCGGCTCAACTAATGTCCAAACCCGATTGCGGACAAATTCTCAAGCTCTTCTTGCATAGCATTAATCCAATTTGAATCGGAAAGAGCATGAGAAACATCTCTGGGCTCAAAAGTGCAACAAAAGCATATTTTGCAAACACAGACAAGAGATGCATTAGATGAACGCAAAGTTCTCTCAATCAAATCACCTATGATGAGCTCTGAGGGATGGTCACGCTGAACTCCTCGGGTTCCCTGGTGATCTGAAGTCACCTCACCGGAGTCAGCAGCTGGCACCTCTGGACTCGACTGAGGGGGCTCGATCGTAGTGGAAGAAGTGATCAGAGGTCCGCCCTAATCCTCAGTTGAAGTCTTAGAAGGTGTGGGCTCTGCGGGGGGTGCAGAAGGCCCACCCTCATCGACAGCTGGAGTATCCTCATCTTCCTCGAAGATGGACTCTCCGAGCTCATCATCATCAGAAGGCTCAAAAGAAGGAGTCAAAGAAAGCAAGGACTCATCAAATGAAACTTCGCAAGTCTCGACAAGCTGCTGGGTTGTCGAGTTTCCAACACGGAACCCTCGAGAATGCAATGCATAACTAAGAAAAACACCATCCAGCACGAGACTCAAACTTGTCCAAATGCCCTCCCTTCTTGAGCACAAAGCACTTGCAGCCAAACGCTCGCAAGTGGCTAACCTTGGGCTGTCTGCAAACCGCAACTCATACGAAGTCTTACCTAAGTAAGCTCGAAGAAAAATGCGGTTGGCCAGATAGCAAGCCGTGTTCATGGCTTC
>JAAALK010000184.1:0-46756 GCA_019279435.1 Zizania palustris
GATCCTAAGACCAAAATATAATTTTGGGAATTTTTATAAATTTTATCAACCTTGGAAGTAGCCCTACTATTTAATCTATTTTCTGGAATTATTTTATTCAGAAATGTATTAGAACAGTATTGGGCTCCCCTCCCTCCCTTCCTCTCTCTCCCGGCGGCCCAGCCACTCCACCCCGCGCTTAGACTAAAACCCGGTTCCCACCTGTCGGCGCCGAATCCATCCCTCCACGCGCGAACTGACACTCCGGCCCCACCCGTCAGACGCCACCCTCGCCCGCTCGCGCTCACTGGCGTGGGCCCCCGCTCGTCAGAGTCTCTTCAACCCCGCGCAGCCCACCCCCCCCCTAATCCCGCGGCGAATACTTCGCCTCGGATCCCCTCGCCGGTTCCCCCTTCCGTTAAACGAGCCGTCATTAACTTCCCGAGCCCCGCCGATCAATTAAGCACGTTAATGCGCGTGTTTAAGCCCCTGGATCGCCCTCACGCGCACTGGTCGCGGACTTCGCACGGCGAGTTAAAGCCCTCCTCGGCTTTCCTTGCATGCGGTGCCCGTTAACCCTCGCCGATGCCACTATTTATACCCCTGGCCTTCACCGCGTTCGACCCCCATGCCCATTCGCACTCAGACCGAACAGAACAACCACGATTCGCCGTTTAGCGCATTCCCTCTGGTTCGTCTCCGGCCACCGCTCGCCGTCGCACCGGACCACCTCCGCCCGTGCCTTCGCCACCATCGTGACCGCCGGGACCTCCCCAACGCCGGCCACCACTCCGTCGACGACAACCCTCGCCGGATCGCCGTCGCCGTCCAGAACCCGAACACCTCCACCGCCCCCGCTCGTCGCCGGCCTCGCTCCGTCGACCTTTTCTCACCGCCGAGGTACCCTCGTGATCCCGTAGCACCCTCGTTCCGTTTTAGGCCTTAGACTAGGTCGCCGTCGCTCGCCGTGGCCGCTGGCCCGCTCGCCGTCGTCGGAGAAGACGACCGGCACGGGTCGAGTACCCGTGCCGTGTCGGATTCGATCCACGCCGTGCGATCCAGATCTAACGGCCCGGATTTAATCCCTCGTGCGATTTAATCGGCGCCGTCGGATCTGAGGTGAAGCGGTACGGTGCGATCTCGTGCGTCCGTTAGTTTTTAAATCCCGTGTTTAATCTCGTGCGTCCACGTGGTACCCCTTCGCACGTTTTAATCCTGGCCGTCCGTAGCCACTTGCGCGTCCCGCCTCGCCCTCGCGCGTCGGATCTGGATCCGACGGTCCAGATCGACCCGGCGCACGCGCACAGTGTGCGGGTTCACCGTGGGCCTGGCTCACCGTGGACCCGAGGGGTTTAAAATTTGAAAATAATTCCAGAAATGCTTTTAAACTTGTAAAATTCATATCTAATGCATTTGACTCTAAAAATTACCAATTCCAATTTCAGAAAATTCATAAATTATTCTCTACATATTTATGCAATAAAACAGTAGGTTTACTTTGACCATTTTCATGTTTATTTAAATAAGTATTCAAATGCCCTTAGGATTAAAATGCAAATTTAAATATTTAAACTCCAGAAAATTTATATATTTGTTCCTTTCTGTTTAAACATTAGAACCACAGAGTTTTCTCTGAATCATTCATATTAAATTAATTAGAAAACTTAATGTGGTATTATTCACACTTAAAAACCCTTTTATGAAAAACAATAATTCATTTTTATTCATTTTAAAATTAATTGTGAATAAATTTCAGAACCTTAACAATGGAGATTATTTTACTTTTAATCAATCAACAGTAACTTATGTGCTATTATGTAATGTTATATTGTTTGATTAAATGTACTCTTTTTATTTTGCTTTATTATTATTGAAAAGACTACGACGCCGTCGAGGAGCCGGAATACTTCCCGGAAGTCCCTCCCTCGCCTTTCGCTGAACAAGGCAGTCACCAAACAATTCTTTTGAACATATTGAACCCATGTTTGAATTGACTATCGCTATAACACATAGATTATATATGCATTAGTCAAACGAACCCTTACATTATATTATTTAGGATCCCCCGACCTTGATGTGCATCCCAAGCCATGCTATCCTCGCCTAACCTCCTTGTCACCATATGATTAATGATATTAGCTAGTGTCCAAAGTATTGACACGGCCGCTATAGGATAAAAATGAGTCGTAGCAAAATGTTCTATTATATGATCCCCGTTACTTCTTATCCTTGGAAATTCTGTTGGTGATGAGTCATGGTTGTGAGTGTATGCATGGTGGGTTCCGGGTGCAAGCTAGGGCATTGGTCAGTCGCACCCGGGGCACTATAAGGACCGGTCTGAGGGATCCGTTGCAATACACTTACGTACTAACCACAAGTCTAGTGGGTAAGTCCTAACTAAGGTATGGGTTGTTCCAAAACCGAGGCCACCATTTGGAGATGGGTCAAGTTGCACCTGCGGGTGACTTGTACCAATGTGGCGCAAAAGGGGGTGCGACGTTAGCCGGGATGCGGCCCGGCGCGCCGGCGAAACCTAGAGCGGGTGGTTATCGCTTGGAACATCTCATATTGAGGTTTTGGCACGAGTTCCCGTGAAATGGGTTCATCTCGTTGAGATGAGTGCGTGCCTTGTGGGTACAGTAGTACATCTCTGATCAGAGTCTTAAATCTTTTCGAAAAGCCGAGCTCACGGTCAAGGGCGGGTTGCGTGACATCCCCCAGTTAGTTTACTTTGAATATGAATGTGCATGATGGATTGACATGTAAGGACTGTTGTGCGAGGAGGTAAAACGTACTCCTCGAGTTAGTTGGTGTTGATGATGTTCACGTTTACTTTCCGCATGATTAAAATATGATTACACTAAATGCCATAACTGCAACTGCTTTATTTCGCATTGTTAGCCTTTATCCTTCCTTGTTTATTATCCTGCATTATTATTTGCATTTGCGGTGGCTTGTTGAGTACTTTTTGTACTCATACCCGTTGGACCCCACAGAGGATGCTTACTTTGAAGACGGTCTGGAGTAGCGACCCAGTCGAGAAGAAAGATCCTGAAGAGGACGTTCGTCATGCCGCTGTTTAAATTATCTTATTACTGTTTTTACTAAAACAATGTTGTAATAAATATGGTCTGCGTACCATGGATATTATCGTATGTACGTTGTCGCATGATGAACCTCTTGTGTTATTGTTTTTCTTTGGAAATTCAATAATGCCTCGATTTTGTTAAATCGGGGCGCTACAAGATGGTATCAGAGCCGACTCGACTGTAGGAAGCCAAACAGACCTGCCTAGCCATTAGCCACAGGAAAATTATTTCTCGAAAATCTACTTCATAAACTTTGTTCCTCTCCTCACTTTTATTCAACTTGCTGTTTTGTAGATGCCAGTCTACCAAGTCCACAGCTACTGCCGTCACTATGAGGGCTTCGTCCGGGAGCTCCGCATGATGCTCACCTTCCTCGGGTTCCTCTTCGAACCCGAATTCCAAGGAGTGTATCCCGACGAGTTCGCCGGACCTTGCGACGTCTCCCTCACCGTCCACGGCTCCGGAGAACATCTGCCGCCCTACACCACCGCACTTGGAGGCCCGACTTTCGACGTCGCGTGCCAACGAGTCGCCCTCCAGGCCCTTATGGAGCTGAGGATGATCTACGACGATCGTCTTCAGAATTCGTCCTTCCGGCTTGTGCCGAAGCGTACTCCCGGAGCCCACCGTAGCATCTACCTCGGAGTTCACTCCGTGCGTGATCCGGTCATGGCCCGGCAGTCGCGTCTTCTGCAGGCCATGGATGATCTCCACACCGAGGCGGTGCTCGACGCCGACGAGCACCATGAGGCGGTTGAGTTTCTTCGTGAAGAAACGAAGAACCTGATCCAGCAGAACGGCGAGCTGCAGCGCAAGATCATGCAGCTGCAGAAGGACATCGCTGAGATGGTTCCTCTTCTTCCAAGGAAGAAGAAGCCCATCCGTGAGCCCCTCCCCTCGCCCCAAGAGGATCCCGCCACGACCCTCCCCCGCCAGGCCCTCCACCAGCGCCCCTACACCACGCCCCGGCCTCGTCTCCGACTCCATCATCGAGAATTTTCTCGAGCCCACCATCTCTCTAGAGCCGCGCATTCGTGGTTCCGAGAGCACGGAGACCGCCTCCAGTGGCGAGTAGGCGTTAGGAGACGCGAAATTAAATAAAAAGCATTATTTTGTATGTGATGCTACCCATGACGAGTGTGTTGTGGGTAGAATAAGAACTTGATTGTAATGAACATTTTTTACCACTTAATTATATGCTTGAAATATTCTTGTTAATTGTGTTGTCAACTTTTTGCCTTATAACCTTATGAATTCAGAAGATGGCCGACCACCAGAACACCGGCTCTAACAACGGAGCAGGAGGGAGCCGAGATGCGCCTGAGGGTGTTGTGCCCAACTGGGGTGCAACGGGCCCGCGCCAATCCGGGTCGCCTTCCGCCAACCACCCCACATTGGCGGAGATGATGGCGAATCAGAACCATCTGATCACCGCCCTCCTCACCCAAATGCAGCACCAACAGGCTCAGTTGGACCGTCTGCAGAACGGGGAGCCCGCCCCTCGCGCACCAGCACCCGCGGCCGCTCCGCAGCTCTCCGAGTTTTTGCGCGTGCGCCCGCCCATCTTCTCGAGCACAACCAACCCGATGGAGGCCGGAGATTGGCTTCGCACCATCGAGAAGAAGCTCGACCTCCTCCCCTGCACAGACCGGGAGCGGGTGGCCTTCGCCACTCACAAGCTCCAGGGTCCCGCCGCTGAATGGTGGGACAACTACCGTGCGTCCCAGCCAGAGGGCCACATGGTGACTTGGGCGGAGTTCACCATCGCCTTTCGTGCCGCCCACGTCCCCGCCGGCGTCATCGCGGTGAAACAGCAGGAGTTCCGCGACCTGCAGCAAGGCAACAGGACTGTCATGGAGTACCTCCATGAGTTCAACCGCCTCGCCCGCTACGCACCGGAGGAAGTGCGCACCGACGCCCTCCGCCAAGCCAAGTTCCTCAGGGGACTTAAGGATGAGCTGTCCATCCAGCTCGTCGCCGCCGACTTCGCCGACTTCCAGCGGCTGGTCAACAAAGCGCTCATTCAAGAGACTGAGCAGAACAAGCTGGACCTCAAGAAGAGGAAGATGATCGCCTTCAAGCATCAGCAGGCGAACTCTCAGAGGCCCCGCTTCGTCCCTCCGCCACCAGCGCCCGCCTACCATCCTCGGCCCGCCTACAGGCCACCTCACGCAGCCGGTGGATCCAACGCCGGGCATCCTCGCCCCGCTCCACCAGCTCCGGCCGCTCAGCCGACACCGGCCGCCAAGGCCCCAATCCTGAAGGATCGCCAAGGAAGGCCGGTCATCTGCTTCAACTGCCGCAAGGAAGGGCACTATTCGCACCAGTGTCCTCACCCCAAGCAGAACCAACGCGCAGCACCCCACCAGGCGGTTCGCGCCCGCGTCAACCACATCAGCGCGGAGGAAGCTCAGGAGGCTCCTGAAGTCGTACTCGGTACGTTTACTATGAATTCCGTACCGGCCGTCATATTATTTGACTCTGGAGCAACCCACTCCTTCGTCTCGGAAGATTTTGTGAAAACAAACAATCTGGACGTGCTCCCTCTACCCATTCCCATGGTGATTGCCACCCCCGGCAATAGGACCTCAGCTCGCTTCTACAGCCCTAAGGTTCAACTTGACATCCAAGGAGTGCTGTTTCGGGCCGAGCCTGTCCTCATCCAATGCACCGGACTCGACTGTGCCAACAAGTCCGTCACGGTGACCAGTCCTGAAGGCGTAACCGTCACCTTCCGGATGACCAGTCGCAAACCACTCGGAGCGTCCCTTCGCTCAATAGCTCTTGAAGAGGTGCCAATAGTCAAGGAGTTTGCAGATGTTTTCCCCGAAGATCTGCCCGGAATGCCTCCCAAGCGGGACATCGAATTCAGAATCGAACTTGTCCCCGGGACCACTCCAATCTCCAAGCGCCCGTACCGAATGGCCGCCAATGAACTAGCCGAAGTCAAGAGTAACATCGAAGACCTAGAGCAGAAAGGTTACATCCGACCGAGTACCTCACCTTGGGGTGCACCGGTTATATTTGCCATGAAGAAGGACAAGACCAAGAGGATGTGCGTGGACTATAGAGCCCTGAACGACGTAACCATCAAGAACAAATACCCATTGCCTCGGATCGACGACCTGTTCGATCAGCTGAAAGGATCCTCGGTGTTTTCCAAGATTGACCTCAGGTCAGGTTATCACCAGTTGAGGATCAGGGAGGAAGATATACCCAAGACTGCCTTCACCTCCCGCTATGGACTCTACGAGTACACCGTGATGTCGTTCGGACTCACGAATGCCCCGGCCTTTTTCATGAACATGATGAACAATGTATTCATGGAGTTCTTGGACAAGTTCATCGTGGTATTCATCGACGATATCCTCGTTTACTCCAAGACCAAGGAAGAACATGAGACTCACCTCCGTCTGACCCTCGGAAAGCTAAGGGAGCAGCAACTGTACGCCAAATACAGCAAATGCGAATTTTGGTCGTCTGAGGTGAAGTTCCTCGGCCATGTTATATCTGCCGGAGGAATAGCAGTGGACCCAACCACCGTGGAAGCGGTAACCAACTGGCTACAGCCAACGACCGTGACCGAGATCCGGAGTTTTCTCGGGTTGGCCGGATACTACCGCCGGTTCATCGAGAACTTTTCCAAGATCGCCAAGCCTATGACCAGACTTCTACAGAAGGAAGTGAAGTTTGATTGGACCCCCGACTGCGAAGAAAGCTTCCAGACCCTCAAGAAGAAGCTAGTATCAGCTCCCATTCTGACTCTGCCAGACATCCGGAAAGACTTCCACGTCTACTGTGATGCCTCTCGTCAAGGATTGGGATGCGTCTTAATGCAAGAAGGGAAAGTGATATCCTACGCCTCCCGACAACTGAGACCGCACGAGCTGAACTACCCAACCCACGACCTGGAACTAGCAGCCGTGGTTCATGCCTTGAAGATATGGAGACATTACCTTGTGGGAAATCGGTGTGAGGTCTTCACCGACCACAAGAGCCTCAAGTACATATTCACCCAACCAGATCTGAACCTCAGGCAAAGGAGATGGTTGGAACTGATCAAGGATTACGACTTGGGCATCCATTATCATCCGGGCAAGGCGAATGTGGTGGCAGACGCCCTTAGTCGAAAAGGGTACTGCAATGCCATCATGATTCAAGACCAAGCTCCTTTACTTTATAAGGAGATGGAAAGGCTAAACCTGGGGATCACCACTCGAAAGTACCTCGCTGCCTTGGAGTCTCGGCCTGTCTTAATAGACCAGATCCGAGAAAAGCAGAAGGAAGACCCGGACATCCTGGAGATCAAGCAAAACATGAGGAAGGGTAAAGCCCCCGGATTCTCCGAGGACGAACATGGTACCATCTGGTTCGGAAACCGAGTATGCGTACCCAACCTACCTGAGTTGAAGACTCTCATCCTTCAAGAAGCCCACGATACTCTATACTCCATCCATCCCGGGAGTACAAAGATGTACCAAGACCTGAAGGAAAAATATTGGTGGGTCAGCATGAAGAGAGAAATAGCAGAGTATGTGGCCAAGTGCGACACATGCCGGCGAGTCAAGGCCGAGCACCAGAGACCTGCCGGACTGCTCCAACCTCTCAAGGTCCCTGAATGGAAGTGGGAAGAGATAGGAATGGACTTCATCACGGGACTGCCCAGGACCCAAGCTGGTCATGATTCTATCTGGGTGATCGTCGATCGACTCACCAAGGTAGCTCACTTCGTTCCGATCAAGACAACTTACACCGTCGCCAAGTTGGCTGAGTTGTATATGACCCGGATCGTGTGCCTCCACGGAGTTCCCAAGAAGATTGTATCTGACCGCGGGAGTCAGTTTACCTCCAAGTTTTGGAAGAACCTTCAAGAGGAACTCGGCACCCGGCTGAACTTTAGCACCGCCTATCATCCATAGACCGACGGTCAGACCGAAAGGGTCAACCAGATATTGGAAGATAAGCTTAGAGCTTGTGCTCTAGACTTTGGCGGAATGTGGGACAAGAACTTACCCTATGCAGAGTTCTCCTACAACAACAGCTATCAAGCCAGCCTACAAATGTCCCCGTTCGAAGCACTCTATGGGCGTAAGTGCAGAACGCCGTTGCTCTGGGATCAAACCGGAGAATCACAACTGTTTGGGACTGACTTATTGAGAGAAGCTGAAGAGAAAGTTAAGATCATAAGAGACCGATTGAAGGCAGCCCAATCCAGGCAAAAGAGCTATGCCGACAACCGTCGAAGAGACCTAGCCTTTGAGGAGGGCGATTATGTCTACCTCCGAGTCACTCCCCTCCGTGGCACTCAAAGGTTCAACATGAAAGGCAAACTAGCACCCCGCTACGTCGGACCTTTCCAGATCTTCCGACGACAAGGAGAAGTGGCATATCAACTTGAATTGCCTCCATCCTTGGCAGGAGTTCACGATGTGTTCCATGTCTCTCAGCTGAAGAAGTGCCTCCGTGTGCCCACCGAGCAAGCCGACCTTCAGCAGCTCAATGTCCAAGAAGATTTGACCTACATAGAAAGACCCGTCAAGATCTTGGAAACCAAGGAGAGAGTAACCAGAAGTCGCGTTGTCCGCTTCTGCAAAGTCCAATGGAACAACCATCCCACCGAAGAAGCCACTTGGGAAAAAGAAGACGAGCTAAAAGCCCAATACCTCGAGCTATTCGAGTAACGTTCCAATCTCGAGGACGAGATTCTTGTAAGGGGATAGGTTTGTAACACCCCAAATTTTCAAAACAATAAAAAAAATATTATTAAATTCAATTTCTTGGAATTATTATTTCAGAAAATACTTTTAATTCCCTTTTATACCCTTTGAACTACAACATAGAGTAGATGACCAAATTAGGAGGTGAAACTTTTTATATATGATCCTAAGACCAAAATATAATTTTGGGAATTTTTATAAATTTTTATCAACCTTGGAAGTAGCCCTAATATTTTAATCTATTTTCTGGAATTATTTTTATTCAGAAATGTATTAGAACAGTATTGGGCTCCCCTCCCTCCCTTCTCTCTCTCCCGGCCGGCCCAGCCCACTCCACTCGCGCGCTTAGACTGACAACCCGGTCCCACCTGTCGGCGCCGAATCCCTCCCCTCACGCGCGAACCCGACACTCCGGCCCCACCCGTCAGACGCCACCCTCGCCCGCTCGCGCTCACTGGCTTGTGGCCCCCGCTCGTCAGAGTAGTCTTCAACCCCGCGCCGGCCCCCCCCTAATCTCGCCGGCGAAGACTTCGCCTCGGATCCCCTCGCCGGTTCCCCCTTCCGTTAAACCGAGCCCGTCATTAACTTCCCGAGCCCCGCCGGTCAATTAAGCACGTTAATGCGCGCGTTTAAGCCCCTGGATCGCCCTCACGCGCACGGTCGCGCCTTCGCCGGTGAGTTAAAGCCCTCCTCGGCTTTCCTTGCATGCGGTGCCCGTTAACCCTCGTCGATGCCACTATTTATACCCCTGGCCTTCACCGCGTTCGACCCCCACGCTTATTCGCACTCAGACCGAACAGAACAACCACGATTCGCCGTTTAGCGCATTACCTCTGGTTCGTCTCTGGCCACCGCTCGCCGTCGCACCGGACCACCTCCGCCCGTGCCTTCGCCACCATCGTGACCGCCGGGACCTCCCCAACGCCGGCCACCACTCCATCGACGACAACCCTCGCCGGATCGCCATCGCCGTCCAGAACCCGAACACCTCCACCGTCCCCGCTCGTCGCCGGCCTCGCTCCGTCGACCTTTTCTCACCGCCGAGGTACCCTCGTGATCCCCGTAGCACCCTCGTTCCATTTTAGGCCTTAGACTAGGTCGCCGTCGCTCGCCGTGGCCGCTGGCCCGCTCGCCGTCGTCGGAGAAGACGACCGGCACGGGTCGAGTACTCGTGCCGTGTCGGATTCGATCCACGCCGTGCGATCCAGATCTAACGGCCCGGATTTAATCCCTCGTGTGATTTAATCGGCGCCGTCGGATCTGAGTGAAGCGGTATGGTGCGATCTCGTGCGTCCGTTAGTTTTAAAATCCCGCGTTTAATCTCGTGCGTCCACGTGGTACCCCTTCGCACGTTTAATCCTGGCCGTCCGTAGCCACTTGCGCGTCCCGCCTCGCCCTCGCGCGTCGGATCTGGATCCGACGGTCCAGATCGACCCGGCGCACGCGCACAGTGTGCGGGTTCACCGTGGGCCTGGCTCACCGTGGACCCGAGGGGTTTAAAATTTGAAAATAAATTCCAGAAATGCTTTTAAACTTGTAAAATTCATATCTAATGCATTTGAACTCTAAAAATTACCATTCCAATTTCAGAAAATTCATAAAATTATTCTCTACATATTTATGCAATAAAAACAGTAGGTTTACTTTGACATTTTCATGTTTATTTAAATAAGTATTCAAATGCCCTTAGGATTAAAATGCAAATTTAAATATTTAAACTCCAGAAAATTTATATATTTGTTCCTTTCTGTTTAAACATTAGAACCACAGAGTTTTCTCTGAATCATTCATATTAAATTAATTAGAAAACTTAATGTGGTATTATTCACACTTAAAAACCCTTTTATGAAAAACAATAATTCATTTTGATTCATTTTAAAATTAATTGTGAAATAAATTTCAGAACCTTAACAATGGAGATTATTTTACTTTTAATCAAATCAACAGTAACTTATGTGCTATTAATGTAATGTTATATTGTTTGATTAAATGTACTCTTTTTATTTTGCTTTATTATTATTGAAAAGACTACGACGCCGTCGAGGAGCCGGAATACTTCCCGGAAGTCCCTCCCTCGCCTTTCGCTGAACAAGGCAAGTCACCAAACAATTCTTTTGAACATATTGAACCCATGTTTGAATTGACTATCGCTATAACACATAGATTATATATGCATTAGTCAAACGAACCCTTACATTATATTTATTTAGGATCCCCCGACCTTGATGTGCATCCCAAGCCATGCTATCTCGCCTAACCTCCTTGTCACCATATGATTAATGATATTAGCTAGTGTCCAAAGTATTGACACGGCCGCTATAGGATAAAAATGAGTCGTAGCAAAATGGTTCTATTATATGATCCCTGTTACTTCTTATCCTTGGAAATTCTGTTGGTGATGAGTCATGGTTGTGAGTGTATGCATGGTGGGTTCCGGGTGCAAGCTAGGGCATTGGTCAGTCGCACCCGGGGCACTATAAGGACCGGTCTGAGGGATCCGTTGCAATACACTTACGTACTAACCACAAGTCTAGTGGGTAAGTCCTAACTAAGGTATGGGTTGTTCCAAACCGAGGCCACCATTTGGAGATGGGTCAAGTTGCACCTGCGGGTGACTTGTACAAATGTGGCGCAAAAGGGGGTGCGACGTTAGCCGGGATGCGGCCCGGCGCGCCGGCGAAACCTAGAGCGGGTGGTTATCGCTTGGAACATCTCATATTGAGGTTTTGGCACGAGTTCCCGTGAAATGGGTCATCTCGTTGAGATGAGTGCGTGCCTTGTGGGTACAGTAGTACATCTCTGATCAGAGTCTTAAATCTTTTCGAAAAGCCGAGCCCACGGTCAAGGGCGGGTTGCGTGACATCCCCCAGTTAGTTTACTTTGAATATGAATGTGCATGATGGATTGACATGTAAGGACTGTTGTGCGAGGAGGTAAAACGTACTCCTCGAGTTAGTTGGTGTTGATGATGTTCACGTTTACTTTCCGCATGATTAAAATATGATTACACTAAATGCCATAACTGCAACTGCTTTATTTCGCATTGTTAGCCTTTATCCTTCCTTGTTTATTATCCTGCATTATTATTTGCATTTGCGGTGTCTTGTTGAGTACTTTTTGTACTCATACCCGTTGGACCCCACAGAGGATGCTTACTTTGAAGACGGTCTGGAGTAGCGACCCAGTCGCGAAGAAAGATCCTGAAGAGGACGTTCGTCATGCCGCTGTTTAAATTATCTTATTACTGTTTTTACTAAAACAATGTTGTAATAAATATGGTCTGCGTACCATGGATATTATCGTATGTACGTTGTCGCATGATGAACCTCTTGTGTTATTGTTTTTCTTTGGAAATTCAATAATGCCTCGATTTTGTTAAATCGGGGCGCTACAGTACTCCGGTGGCGAGGTGCAGTTCAGAGTCCACGGGGGTCTTGCCTAGTAGTATGGTGGAGGCATGGGTGGTTCTAGCGGCTTCGCTAACTACGAGTCGAACTCATTGCCTGGAGGGGGGTTCAGCCACGTCGAAGGAACTTCGGACCATATTAGAAAAGGGTCTCACTAGGCCGAAGGTATGTTTGGCCGTTGCGGGCTGAGCTCTGCTACCGTGCTGTTCGCCCAGAGCGGAGGTGGGTTCGGCCACTGGGGTCCAAACTCACCCAGTAGAGGGTTCAGCCACTAGGGTCCAAACTCACCCAGCGGAGGGTTCATCCACTGGGGTCCGAACTCACTATGCGGAGGGTTTAGCCATTGGGGCCCAAAATCACTACGTGGACGGTTCAACCATTGGGTTCCGAACTCACCATTTGGGGGTCCGGCTATTGGTGTCCGAACCCATGCTCCAAAGGGTTTGGTTGTCTTGGCATTTTTGGTAGTGTGCCTGTTTTCTTGGCCTTCTTCTGGTGTTTAATCAACAGCATGTGGTATGCTACCTTTGGCTTCTTGTGAGCCCTAGCCAAAGAAGACATGTTGATGTTCTTTTTCCACACTCCCACTTCAGTGTTCTTTGGTACGAGTGTGCGTGTGCGTGATTTTCCAATAACGACTGCTTTCCCCTTAGATGACTTGACCTGTTCTGGCCGAATCAGCACCTTCTTCTCGTCGAGGTTGATGGTGTTCACAGGAAAGAGGTCTTTGTCCAGCTCCATCTTAAGACTAGAATCTATTTTCAATCGTCCTTCTTCTATGGCCGATTGAACCTGCCGACAGAAAACATTGTAGGCATTAGTATAATGAGAATGCGAATCGTGCCACTTACAGTTGCGGCGCTTCTTTAGTTCATCGGCGGTCGGGATGACCTGGCCCTTAGGAAACCTAAGAAGCTGGCTCTTCAAGAGGAAATCAATATTTTATCGCATTTAGTCACATAAAAAGAGTATTTAACTTCATTGGACCGACTCTTAGTGGGAGACAGTCGTAGTTCGAACAACTGATAGGTTTGTTCTTAGTGTTCCAGTCCCATTCAGCCGCATACATATCGGCTGAATCGTCCTCTTCCCCCGACTCTTCCTCGTCGGAGTGCTCCATGATGTGAATTTCGGCTCTAGGTTTATTAAATGTTTTAATGAATTTTTTATCCTTGGCTCAGCCTTCTTGGACCAGAGCCTGCTGCAGGACTTGGCTGACTTCTAAAAAGTTTAGGTTATCTAGCCTTTCTTTAATTTCAGAACGCAATCCGTTAAAAGATAGATCTGCATAATCTCTTTCTGAAATATTGAGACTAAAACATCGGTTCCTGGTGTCTCTAAATCGCTTGACGTACTCAAAGACACTCTCGCTAGATTTCGGCTTAACCGACGTCAGGTGTGAAAGCCTAAGTTATGTCTCGCTTGTATAAAAATAGTCATGGAACTTCTGTTCTAATTGGGCCCATGTTTGGATGGAGTTTGGCGGAAGTGCCAAAAACCAAGTGAAAGTGGTGCCAGATAGTGAAATAGAAAACAATCTAAGTTTTAATGTGTCCGACCCACTAGCTTCTCCACACTGTGCTAAGAATTGGCTGACATGCTCTAGTGTGTTTTTGTTACCCTCGCCGTCGAATTTGGTGAATTCAGGGACTCTATAGCCGCGAGAGTAGGTTATGGTGTCTAAGTGATCGGGGTACGTCTTTCGGTAAATCCTAGCCCGATCCCGAGGCGCGAAGATGGTACTCTCTCTAAATAGCGCACGAATCAGCTCCTCAATGTTGTCTTGGTCTCCTACCGGTGCACGTCTCTCGTGCAGGGGCACGACACGCGATGGTATGTCGGTGTATCGGCCGCGGGGCTCCTCCTCCCATGTTGGCTCAGGGTATATGACGTGCTAGGGTCTATGCGGTTGTGAAGGAGCGTGCAGCGCAGGCAACACGGGAAAATATAGCACAGGCGTAGGTGGAGGCGGCGCATAATAAGAAGGGTTAGCTTGGCTGTAAGTGTAGTGACTTGTCTCGAACTTAGATGTTGAGGCTGGAGACGTGATAGCTTTGCCAGTACTCCCGTCAGATCTGCTATAAATGCAATTTACCGGGGGTACGCTAGCGATTGGAGTTGGAGGAACGGCCTCGGTAAAGCTGAACCTTCTAAATGTTGCCTCTACTTGAGCTAACTACCGAATCTAGATGGTTGGCTAGCGAAGCACTAACGACTTGATCTATAGATGCGGCTATCTTTTTCTCAATCTCTAAAAAAGATAAAGGAGGTGACACTGGTGTTACCTGAGTCCGGGCGAGGTCGGGGATGTTGACGTTGCGCTTGATGAAGCCCGTGTCTGTCTTTACGTAACTCACGAGCATGATATCTTGGAGCTCTTTCATCTTTGCCTCGATCTCCGCCCGAACTTCCTCGGGGATATCTTCAAGGGTGGGCGTCATGATGTTGCGGTTATCGATCTTTGCGCCCCCCCATAGGATCCATCGGCGTTGTGGACGTAGCAGTCGTTGTAGAGTTACTTGCAGCCGATGTAGACGTAGTTGCCATGTTGGCATAGTCTTCCCCACCAGAGTCACCAAAAAGTGTGTTGACCCGAAAACATGCCCCGCACTTGGGCCGGTTCGACGAACCAAAAGGGTGTGGATACTTAGGGATAATCCTAAGCATGACATAACACTGACGTCGCGTTACGACTACCCTTAATAGTGGCAAGGGAGGTGGAGTCTCCAGGTAATCAGATCACTAAGAAATAATCCAATTAGCCGAAATATATAGATAAAATAAATCAATCGGCCGAACAGAGCTTGCTTGGTTTGGAGTGTACTGTGTGAAGGGTCACCTATGGGGGGCTTCAACGTCTAGTGCAAAGTATGCGCCGAAGGTATAATTCAGCGTCCGGATCAATCTGGCCGAAGACAGGCTCTAAACAGATCACGACGCAAAATCGCCTCCGAACGACAGGGTTCGGTGCGGAAGCCTCTAACATGAGAAAATCTAACAAGGAGCACTGGCACGACGAAATCCGTGTGGAGCGTTGGCGTGACGGAATCTAGTGCGGAGCACTGGCACGATGAAGTCCGATGCAGAGCATTCTAGCGTGACTCTGGCGCAAAGCAACTCTGATGCGAAGTAGCTCCGGTGCGCAGGACTCAACTAGACCAACAATAGCTTGACGGATCCGGCACAGACGAATAAAGCGAAGACTCACCGAAGGGTGCTCTGGCAGCCTCCGAAAATAGCTCCCTATCTTCGGAAACCTTCGGTGAAGGGGGCTCCAAACGTGAAACCTACAACAAACGAAGATCAAGTGCCAATTCGGCCTAGAGACCGAATTACCAAATGTAGTAGTATATAAGGGTAGCAATCGGTTACGTGGATTAACGGATGATTCACAGGCGAACCAACAAGGCTTACCACAGTTACGGTGTGGCCTACGGAGGGCTTCCAGCGCAAATCCATGAAGGTATACTGATCTAATGTGGAAAGTAAATAAAAGTAAGTGTACGGTTCAAACTAGGGTTTGAAGAGTTCAAACTAGGCTCGGTCGGACCGGGGGGGTTTGCGAAGAGGCTCCGGGCGGTGTCCTGAAGGCAGCTGCGAAGGGTGGCTCCGGTGGTCTGACCAGCGAGGCTCCTTCGATCAAACCGACGAGGTAGGCTTCGGCGCGCAGGCTTCGGCAGAGGCTCCGACGTGGTGCAATGCGAAGGGGCTTTGGGCGCAACCTTGAGATACCAGCGCAGCGTGGTGCGGAGGGTCCCGGTCGGACCGGTGAAGTGCCATCGGTCTGACCAGCTGTTGCCGACAACGGCGTGACGAGGCCTGGTCACACCGAAGTCTCAACGCCAGTCGGACCGAAGTAATAGATCAGATCTGCCAAACTTCGGTAGTCCCACCAAATAATCTTCAAACGCCTCTAAACTTTGCAGAGATGTTTAGGAAGGCAATTGATCTGCAAAAACAACCAAACATCAAATACAATTCGGCCAAGGGGCTGAATTACCAAATATGGCGATAAAACCGATAAAAGGGATAGCAATCCGTTACGTGGATTAACGGGAGGTTCATAAGCGAACCAGCAAGGGTTACCGTGATTACGGATGTGGTAGACGGAGGGCTTTCAACCAAACCCACAAAGATGTAGAAAGTAAAGAAAAGTAAATGTGATTCAAAGCTAGAGCTTTGGATTTTTTAGATTGGAGAGATAGCCACTTGAATCGGCCTTGCCCCTAGTATTTATAGGGGGTGGGCTGGTGGTCCCTGGCTAAAAATACAGTAGGATTCAGCCAAAATTCGGTTGAGATAGGATTTGGACAAACACAATTCGAATCCACTTCGGATTCACATTCTGAATCCCTGGCCGGTCTGACCGAGCCCATTGGTCTGGTCTGACCAGGCCTGGACGGTTAGATCGACCTACTATAGCAGGTCAGACCGGCCTTTGCCAGGTTTGACATATTTCCGGTCAAAAATACCATTTTTCACTATTTTTTCTTAGCTTGACCATTAATGCCATTTTTTTCTATAAACACATGTCGCCTGCCTTTTAGCAAACTTAGTGAGCTAAAAGCATGACGGGCCTCGAGCGATACTTTCAATATCGGCCTTTTAACACTTTAAGCGTTTTGCCACACACTTGGTAAGTACTTTTTCAAATATCTACCATTCAAAGCCCTTCGAAATCGCTCTCCTTCTAAAGAATCTAAGACATATGCATTTCCTGGAGCGATTTCAACTACCTTAAAAGGTCCTTCCCAACTAGGTGACCATTTACCAAATCTCGAGCTCTTAGTGCCTAATGGCAAAATCGTCTTCCATACTAGGTGGTTGATTTGAAACGATTTTGCTTTGACCTTCCTGTTGTAGGCTCTAGCTGCTCTTCTTTTATATTTCTCTTTTGCCTCTAGAGCCTTCAACCTCTTATCAGTCACTTATTCTAAATTATCCTTCAGAAGTGTCTCATATTCATCGACTGATAAGCCATCTTGCTTAAGAAACCTAAGCGAGCCAAGATCTACCTCTATCGGTAGAACGACTTCTTGTCCATATACCAACTCATATGGACTGACTTTAGTGGCACTGTTCTTTGCAGCTCTACTATCCCATAAAGCTTCGGAAAGCACCTCATGCCACCTCTTTCAAAACTCTTCAATCTTCTTCTTGACTAGTTTAATCACAGTTTTGTTACTAGACTCGTTCTGACCATTGGCCTGAGCATAATATGTGGAAGAGTTTACCAATTTGATCCCGTAGTATTCGGCAAAGTCCCCCACTTCTTTAGCAACAAACGAAGTACCTTGGTCTGTAGTGAGAGTTGGGGGAATGCCGAATCTATTTATAATGTGCTTCAAGATGAAATCAATTACCTCGTTGTGAGTCATATTCTTGAGCGGCATGGCCTAGGTCCACTTGGTGAAGTAATCTGTTGCCATCAACACGAACCGATGCCCTTTTGAAGATGGAGGATGAATTTGGCCGATGAAGTCTAAGCTCCAACCTCGGAATGGTCATGGTTTGATAATAGGATTAAGCATCGATGCAGGTGCTAGCTGAATATTACCAAACCTTTGACAAGCTTCACACCCTCTATAGTATTTAAAACAGTCCTCAGTCATAGTCAGCCAATAAAAACCCGCCCTTTTGAGTATACAACTCATTTTCGGGGCCAACTGATGAGTACCGCAAAGCCCTTCATGGACTTCACCTGCAGCAACTCTAGCTTGATCGGAGTCCAAACACTTCAAAAATACTCCATCGATAGTCCGGCGATACAACACATCGTCAAGCAAAACAAATTTGAACGCTTGTCGCTGAACCTTACGATGAACCTTTTGGCTCGGATTTCTTAAATATTGAATGATTGGGATCCTCCAATCGTCTTTACTGATCAAAGGAGCAATGTCCAAATTCCCACTAGAATTGGCCTCTACATTTTCCATTTGGACCTGCCCCCCGAGTGCTAAACCCTCCTGACAACAGTCGGTCGGATCGGCCATGTTGGCCCGGTTCAACTGGCTATTGCCGGACGTCTGACATGGGTCAGTCTGACCAGCCTAACATGACTGGTCAGACTGGGATTGCATGGGCGGTCTCACCATGCTCGCACGACCGGTAAGACTGACAACGTTACTTTCGGGTGACACATTGTCCCCAAGCATCGGCTATTCTTATGTACAGAATCTACCTCTCCTAATTTGATAGCATGATGCTTGTTGAGCCAAGTCATTTGCAAGTGAGTTGGCTTCTCTAGATACATGAGTAATCTCAAAATCATCAAAGGTGGCGATTAGGTCTAGACACTTTCCAAGTAGCTATTTAATAGACCATTAAAACATTGAGCAAGTTTAGCTACTTGTTGCACAACTAGTAAGGAATCACCATATGCACGAACATATTTCACACCCATAGAATTTAACAATTCAAGACCTAACAATAGGGCTTCATATTCGGCTTGATTATTAGTTGAGTGAAATTCTAGACGGACCGAGGTCTCAAAGTGCATACCACTCGGTGATACGAGGACCACTCCAACACCTTGGCCATTTTTGCAAGCCGAACCATCAAAATAAAGTTTCCATTGTGATACCTCAATTAAAGCGACTTCGTTACTCCAATTGACATCTACATGGTGATCCACTATAAAGTTAGCAACAACTTGGCCTTTCATAGCTCTCAACGGTTCAACAAGCCAAATTGTATTCAATCAACGCATATGCCCACTTTCCGATCCTACCACTTAGAATCGGCTTTTGCAACATGTACTTTATGACATTCGTTTGGCAAGTGACAACACATGTGCTAGGGAGAAGATAGTGATGCAATTTGGTACATGCATAATAAAGGGATAAACACAAATGCTCCACAAACACATACCTTGTCTCGGCATCCAGAAGTCGACGACTGAGAAACCAAGGGTTGGTTTCAGAGTCTGTGATGAGTGATTGACAGATTTTATCCTCTAGTTTCAAAGGGGTCCCTCCAAAGGGGTTCAGAGGGTGTTTCACCGAAGGGTTCAGTCGGTTTAGTTGCTACGGCTGTTGCAGCGGAGTGTGATTGTCGAAGGGATCCGATAGTACATGATGACTTGGTTGTACCGAAGGGTTCGATATTTTGGGTGGTACACCGGAGTGTGTGCCAAAGGTTGTTTACCCGCGGAGGTCTTCGGGGTACTGTATGCACTTGTCTGTTTGTCTGTGGTGCGCGGTTGACTTTAGAGGCGACGGACGGTTCGCATCAAGTGAACCTGGGTCAAGCGGGAGGCTTGATGCCAGGCGAGCGGGGAGGTCGGTCACGAAGGCTGCGAGGGGTCGAGTTTGGTCCTCAGGTCAAGGTGCGCCAGGTGAAGGCAGAGAGTACGGAGGGTGGCTCTGGCTAAAGGTACCCCGAGATGAAGTCCTCGGAGGCGAGGCACTTCGAATGGTACTCCGAAAGGAGTGACTTCGGAGTATGGTGGACAAAGTCCTCATCAATGAGGCAAGGTGTTCGAAATGTGCTCCGGATGGAGGCACTCGAAGGTTCACACGATGGAGGTCTCAGAAGTCGAGGTGCATCGAAGACATAGTCCGGGTGAGGTTCGTCGAGGAGTGTGCTCAGGGAGAGACACTGCGATGAAGTGCTCATGGAATGCTTCATGCGTAGGCCTTGGACGAAGAAGGGATTTCGAAGGGTGGTACTCTAAAGGTGGGGCTTTGGAGTGTGGCTGACTTGAGGTACTTCGGCCATGCATGGCTTCGGTACACGGATTGACAGAGTTCGAGCTAGGACTAGCTGCGAAGTCATGGTGGTCCACTCTAGAGGTGATGGCGCGAAGGCTCAAGGGCTTTGATGGCTTCGGCTCAAAACAGTCACTATATCGAAGGCTGACTTTGGTGGAGTGAAGGCAGTGTGGCTCTAGGCTTCTCGCCGAAGGTACCGCACCCTTCGCGTGCAAAGGGGGGCTTCATAAGACTCCAAAACTACAAAGGTTGATCGTGTCTGCTCTGCAAAAGTTGATGTTGTCTCCTCTGTGAAGCTGACAAAAGAAGCCTCCAAATAAAGTAGACTATCATCTGTACCCCCCTGTTCTACTGAGACAAAGTCAGTGTAAACCATAGGGGTAAAGTAGTCTATTCATAGGGCTGAATAGTGCCTATAAATAGTGAAGGCTAGCTAGGCCTGAGTAACACTTCGAGCAGCCATTTTAGAACTCCTATGCTAGCTGCCATTCTCTTGTATTCAGAGTGTGAGTTCATTTCGTGTTCCCTGTTCAAGAAATGAAACTTTGATTCTGTTTTCATTTTCTGCTTGAACTTGTATGCCTGCCTTGCACTGCATGGCTTGATTTTGTTGTGCTCCACTTCTTCCTGGTTCGAGTTTGTGCACTGAAGTGTGTTTGGAGAAGTGTGTGAGTGTTCAGTACGTGCAAAGTGTGTTTTTCAGTGAGATTTCGCTCTGTGTAAACTGAAGGCTAGTCCTCTCTATTTACTAGCGAAGCACTGTGTGTGGCTAAGATCGAAGCCCATTTCTTCCCTTGTCGAAGTCCTTAGCGCAGTGCGCTCTGTGTGAGTTTAGACCTTCAGAATACGAAGCCTAGTACTAGCTACTAGTGCAGAGTATCTGGTTGAAGTCCTAAGAGGGAAGTCATCTCTTGCGAAGGGTGAAGTGTGAAGTCTGCTCGAAGGCACCCAGTGTGCAGAGCCTGCACTGAATTAGCAGAGTTGAGTTTTTGGTGTTGTGGGTGGAGCGAAGTCTTCTTGACTTCGAACTTTTGCTCCTTGAGAAGCCTGGTTTCGGAGCTATGAAATACCTCCAAACCAGACCTCCGAAGGGTGTGTTCGAAGCCTATTCCACAGGAGACTCTTTTAAAACAGAAGGCTATCTTTAGCCTGAAATTTTAAAAGCTCTCATTCAACCCCCCTCTGGTTGCCGTTTCCGGTCGAACAATGACTCAAGAAGGTGATGATGTACCCTTTTCCTTCAATGTCTTGAGTCAACACGGCTCCAATCACATTCTCCTCCATGGCGATATAAAGCCGAAACGGAATCTCGGCCTTTGGTGCCCTTACTATCGGCGACGTCGAGAAGCACTCTTTGATTTTCTCAAAGGCGCGTTGCTGACTTGGCCCCCAAGTGAACTTGGCTTCATTTTTTAGCCGGAGTATCGGGACAAAAGCATCAATTTTTCCAGACAAGTTAGATATAAAGTGTCGCAAATAATTAACCTTGCCTAGCAGTTTCTACACATCTCTCTTACATGCCGGCGCTAAACATCCTCTAATTTTCTCAAGCCTCTTAGGATCGATTTCAATGCCTCTCTCATGGATCATGAATCCTAAGAACTTGCCTGCCGACACGCCAAAAGCACACTTGAGTGAGTTCATTTTTAAGCCATGCTCGCGCATTCTTTCGAAAGTGACACTCAAATCGGCTAGATGGTTCCCCATAGCATCCGATTTGACCACAACATCATCTATATAAACCTCTAACATAACTCTTAGCAAGTCATGAAAGATTAAGTTCATGCCATGTTAGTATGTGGTGCCAGCATTCTTTAAACCAAACGTCATTACTACCCACTCAAACAAGCCGACAAAGCTGGGGAAGCAAAAGGCTGTTCTAAAAATGTCCTCTTTGGCCATAAAGACTTGATTATAACAAGCGTTGCCACCAAGAAAACTTAGTACCTTGTGTCCCGAGGCATCGTTTATCAACATGTCGCCTATTGGCATGGGATACTCATCTTTCGGAGTGGCTTTGTTCAAATACCTGAAGTCGACGCAGATGCGGATCTTTCCACTCTCCTTCTTCTTGACATGCATGATGTTAGCGACCCATTCTGCGTACCTCCATGGCCTAATAAAACCTACCACCAATAGACGTTCAACTTCCTCTTTAACTCGGTCATAGATGACCAAATTGAAGTGGCACGATGGCTGTTTATAAGGCCTAAAACAGGGTTTGATAGGAAGCCGATGCTCAACAAGCTCTCGGCTTAATCCGGGCATCTCGTTGTAGTCCCATGCGAAGCAATAAATATATGATCGAAACAACTTTATTACTTCGGTCTTTATATCACTACTCAAATTCTGATTTACAAACGTCGGCCTTAGCACACTACTATCTCCTAGGTCTACTTGTTCCAAAGGATCGGCCAATGAGAAGCCTTGACCTAATTTCTCTACTTCGCTAAAATCTTCAATGGCTTCGGCAATACCGTCTTGGGAAGACCGATATTGCTCTACACGAGATTTTAGCCAATCAAGATTAGCGCTAGACATTCCACTACCTTAGACACAACCGAGCCACACCAACCGGCTTTACGGAAATAGGAACAAAGCTTCCCTCTGATACGCTGACAAAGTCATAATCCGAGAGGTCCCGCCCCGACAAGCATTCTATCTCATCATGGGTGGGATCACTAGACGCATCGGCCAAGCTAACATGGGCCGAAGCATCGGCGTGTACTATCTCGACTTCATCGCCATCCCATTGTATTAGGTGCTAGTGCAAGGTAGACGGCACATACTAGTTTGCGTGTATCCAATCACGCACAAGCAATACATTATAATTACCTTGCACGTCGATGACAAAGAAGGCGGTAGGTAGCGTCTTGTTCCCTACTGTCAGCTCCAGAGATAGCACGCCTTTGGCCTTCGTCGTGTCGCCGTTGAAGCTATTGAGGGTAACATTGGTCTTCTTCAGATCGTCATCATCTTTACTGAGCTTCCTTAGAAGGTAGTACGACATTAGGTTCACGGTGGCGCACCATCGACGAACATCCTTGAGATTGGCTTTCCGTCATTGTGTCCCCTTATGTAGAGAGGTATCAGGTGACGACTCGTATCTCCGGGCTTCTCGAACACGGCGTCCCACGGGCCGAGGTCTAGCTGTGCGACCCCAACCTCCTCCTGTAGTGGAGCGAACTCGAAAGGTAGCATGACGACGTCGACGTCCATCACCTGAGGAGCAGGCCCCTCGAAGATGGGTGTGTATTCGTTGTTGAGCAAGTAGTCATCGTCGGAGCTAATAACGGGGGCTGGGTCATCGACCATGACCAGCCTAGATCTCCAAACTTGCTTCACCGCAGGCCAAGGATAGATTTCTTCAAAAAGTGTGTCCCGCGCCTCCTCGGTGTTCTCTTCTCATATCTCTTGTGCCCGCAAGTGTTGCAACCTCCTCTTTTGTGATTTGGACATCCCTGAGGGTGCCCACGATGGCTGAGGATGGGTGTCGGGCGCAATGGTCTTTCTTCTAGCATTCTTGGCTGAACGGGACTTGTCCGGGTCGGCCTCGAACGTTTTGCGCTTGCCAAAAGAGGTCCTCTATCCTGGTCAGTCAGACTGGCCTGTGTTGGAAATAGCTGTAAGGCTGGTCGGACCGGCCGTAGTAGGCCGGTCAGACTGGGCTTCGGCCAGGGCTTTGGCTGGGTTCGGTGATGTACCTTCGTGCCGCCCTACCGGGGCACCCTTCGGGATTGGGACCTCCTGGGATCCCACCTTGATGACTATGGTCTCCAGGGAATCTTCACGTTCATCCCCTCTGACGCCTTCTTGCGAGGTTCAGTTCTAAGGTACTACGGACAGGCGATGAATAATACTCTTATCCTGCACCAGACCTCATACCTACCACTCGGAAACACTAGAAAGAATGTGAGTGTTAGTAGCTGGAGACAACCTGGAGTTCTCCGGCAGTGGAGGCCAAGTTGGAGCCATCATCCAGTAGTAGGGTGGGGGCATCGGAGGCTCTAGCGGCTTTGCCCACTAGGTGCTGAACCCGTTGGCCTGTTGGAAATTCGGCCATGTCGAAGGTACATCGGACCAGACCAGCGAAGGATCCTGCCAGGCCCAAGGTAAGCTAGCCCATGGCAGAGACGGGTCCATCCACTAGAGGCTGAATCCATCTGGAGGCTGTAATCTGCTCAAAGGGGATGGCTCCGGCCACTAAGGTCCGAATCCTCCCGGAGGTTGGAACCCATTCGGAGGAGATGGGTTCGGCCAATGAGGTCCAAAACCTCCCGGAAGCTGGGGCCAAGTCGAAGGAGGGTTCGGCCACTGAGGTCCAAACCCTGCCAAAGGCTGGGACTAACTCGGAGGGGGGTTCATCCACTGAGGTCCGAACCCTGCCGGAGGTTGTACCCACTCTGAAGAGGGGTTCGGGCCTTGAGGTTCAAACTCAACCTTCGCGGGGCTCGGTCTTTTAGGGGGGTTCGGTCATCCTGGAGCCCGTGGTCGAACACTTCTCCTCTCGGACCTTCGCTAGTGCTTGCCCAAGAGCATCTTGTATGTCACCTTCGGCTTTCTATAGTGCCTGGCTGAATATGGTGGCTTGACATTTTCTTTCCACACTCCTATCTTTGGATTCTTTGGTACGAGTGTTCGTGTGCGAGCGTCTCCTACAACGATCGCTTTCCCTTTAGTCGACTCGTCCTGTTCTGGCTGAATCAATACTTTCTTCCCCTCGAGCTCAACGTTGTTCATGGGAAAAGGGTCTCTGTCCAATTTCATTTCTGGGTTTGCTTCTATTTTCAATCGTCCTTCTTCTATGGCCGATTGAACCTGCCGACGAAAAACATTGCAATCATTAGTGTGGTGAGAATGCGAATCATGCCACTTACAGTAGGGACATTTCTTCAATTCGTCGGTGGATGGCATGACTTGCCCTTTCGGCAGTCGTAGAAGCTTATTTTTTAATAGGAAATCAAATATTTTATCACACTCAGTTACGTCGAATGAATATCTAACTTCATTAGGCTGACCCTTAGAGGGAGACGACCGCAATTCGGAGCAAGTGACGGGTTTAGACTTCGTGCTCCAAGTCCATTCGGCCGTGTACGTATCGGCCAGATCTTCTTCCTCTTTGGATTCTCCCTTGTCAGAGTGCTCCATCGTGTGGATTTCAGCTCTTGGTTTATTAAAAGTCTTAACGAATTTTCTATCTTTGGCTCGGCCTTCCTGGACCAGAGCTTGTTGTAAGACTTGGCTAACATCTAGAAGATTATGATTATCCATTCGTTCCATAATTTCTGCCCGTAGGCCATTAAATGCGAGGTCTGCTAGGTATCTTTCTGACACGTTTAGGCTAAAACATTTGTTCCTGGTGTCTCTAAAGCGCTTGACGTATTCAGAAACACTTTCACTAGATTTCTGTTTAATTGCCATGAGGTGTGATAGCCTAAGATTGGTCTCGCCTGTGTAGAAATAATCATGAAACTTCTACTCTAGCTGAGCCCACGTCTGAATGGAGTTAGGCGGGAGCACCGAAAACCAAGTGAATGTGGTGCCAGACAATGATAGGGAAAATAACTCGAGTTTCGATGCATCTGACCCGCTAACTTCGCCACATTGTGCTAGAAATTGACTAATGTGCTCTAATGTGGATTTACTACCCTCGCCATCAAATTTATTGAAGTCCGGGACTCTATAACCGCGAGGGTATGGAATGGTATAAAAATGGTCGGGATATGGTTTTCGATAAACCCTAGCTCTATCCCAAGGTGTAAAGCCTGTGCATTCCCTAAATAACGTGCGAATATGTTCCTCAATATCATCGTGGTCTACTGATTGTGCACGTCTTTCATGTGGTGGCGGGATGCGTGGAGGTATATCGGCATGCTCTGGCCTATGCTGTGGTGTGGGAGTGTGCAGCGCGAGCGGTGGCGGCAGAGATGGCATGGGCACAGGCGGTGGCGGTGCATGATAAGCTGGGTTTGCCTTGCCATAAACATAGTTATGTGATTTGGCTGTGGATGATGTAGCTGGAAACGTGGTAGTTTTCCAAGTATTGCCATCTGTTCTACTATAAATGTGCTGAGTTGGCGGAATACTAGTGATTGGTGTCGGTAAATCGGCCTCAGTAAAGCCGAATCTTCTAAATACTGCTGCCACTTGCGAGACAACTGCGGGTTCTAGTTTGTTGGCTACCGAGGCGCTAACCGCCTGATCAACAGATGCAGCTATCCTATGGTCAACTTGTGAAGCAGATAAAGGGGGTGATGAGGGGCGTACCTGAGTTATGTTGAGGGTGTCGTGCATGACGAAGCCCGAGCGTGTCTTTATGCAATCTCTGAGCATCAGCTCTTCTAGTTCCTTCTTCTTCGCTTCAATCTTTGCTCGGTCTTCCTCAGATATGTCTGCCATGGTAGATGTCATAATGTTGCGGTAGTCGATGTCCACACCCCCCATAGTGCTCATCGGCGATGTAGTGGATGTAGACGTAGTAGAGGTACTCACCGTCGATGTGGAGGTAGTAGTCATGATTGGCGTTGTCCCCAGCGGAGTCGCCAAAAAGTGTGTTGATGCAAAAATGTGCCCCCACACTAGGGCCGGTTCGACGTCCAAAAGTATCGCAACGATACTGATGCTACGTTCTGACTACACTTAATAGTGATAAGGGATTTGGAGTCGCAAGGCAATCAGACAAATAATTAATATCTCAATCCAATTGGCCGAAAGTGTTAGTAATAATGTAAACAGGAATAGAATGACTAAAATACCTGCAATCGGCCAATCCGGAGGCCAATTCAGAGTTACAACAAAGATTGGCCCGAAGGGTCCCTAGGGCACCTTTGGCCTCAAGCCCGGTCAGACCGGAGTTACAACCTCAGTCAGACCGAGGGGGGTTTGCGACGAGGCTCTAGACGGTGTCCCGAAGGCAGCTGCGAAGGGTGGCTCTGGTGGTCTGGCCGGTGAGGCTCCTTCGGTCGGACCGACGAGGTAGGCTTCGGCGCGCAGGCTTCGGCGTGGTGCAATGCGAAGGGGCTTCGGGCGCAACTTTAGATTTCGGCACAACGTGGTGCAGAGGGTCTTGGTCAGACCGGTGGAGTGCCTTCGGTCTGACCGGCTGTTGCCGACAACGGCGTGATGATGCCCGGTTAGACCGAAGTCTCAACGTTGGTCGGACCGAAGTAACAGATCAGATCTGCCAAACTTCGGTAGTCCCAGCAAATAATCTTCAAACGCCTCCAAACATTGCAGAGATGTTTAGGAAGGCAATTGATCTGCAAAAACAACCAAAGATCAAATACAATTCGACCAACGGGCCGAATTACCAAATATGGCGATAAAAACCGATAAAAGGGATAGCAATTTGTTACGTGGATTAACGGGAGGTTCACAAGTGAACCAGCAAGGGTTACCGTGATTACGGACGCAACAGATGGAGGTCTTTCAAGCAAACCCATGAAGATGCGGAAAGTAAAGAAAAGTAAATGTGATTCAAAGCTAGGGCTTTGGATTTTTTAGATTGGAGATAGAGCCACTTGAATCGGCCTTGCCCCTGGTATTTATAGGGGGTGGGCTAGTGGTCCCTTGCTAAAACTACAATAGGATTCGGACAAAATTTGGTTGAGATAAGATTTGGACAAGCACAATTCGAATCCACTTCGGATTCACATTTTGAATCCCTGGCCGGTCTGACCGAGCCCATGGGTCCGGTCTGACCGGGCCTAGCAGCTTGGACCAACCTACTATAGCCGGTCAGACCGGCCTTTGCCAAGTTTGACATATTTTCGGTCAAAAATACTATTTTTCAGTATTTTGCTTAGCTTGACCATTAATGCCATTTTTGTTATAAACAACTAGGAAAAAATTTATTCCTATCAACTATTAGGTAGTTGAAGGTGCTCTCGCTCACACTCAAGCGTATTACCACTATCTTACAAGGTTCTTACCATTGCAGGGCATTGGATGGCACAATCATAGTCATGGCACAATTCTTGACTGGTTGGTGACTTCCAAAGAGAGTGCTATACGATTGCAAAGACTCAAGATGCACCGATGATAAGTATATAAGTGGAGTCTAGGTGGTTAAACAAGAGTAATCTACATGGTGGAACATGATTCAGAAATAGATAGTAATATAAAATAAGTGCCCAAAGTACTTGTACTTATTGCTGGTCTGAATGTGATCCCTATGAGAATAAGACTTATATGAGAAAGTGGTTGAGACTCAAAGTAGGGCTTAAGGATTGATAAAATCAGCACAAAGCAGTACGAAAAACAGCAACACACAACTCTAATATCTTCTAAGCATATCCCTAAGTGCTCCCCTTTTTTCGATATTTTTATAACTCTTTTTTTCTTGAACTCTTTTTTTGACACTTCTTTTTTTTGTTGACTAGGAGCACAAAGAAGACAAATCAATAAGATGTGACACATTTTTGCAGAAAATAAGTGCTATGTAGGAAAATAAAGATGAGCTGAAAAATCTGTGCAAGAAACTTCGGGGCTGGAAAAATCGATCTTTTCGACCGAATTAGGAGAAACTAAAATCGGAGAACCTAGCTAGCTAGAAAAACTTAGACCTAACATTTTCTGTAGATTTCTAAAATGTAATTATTTTCCTTATCGCGAGTTTGTATGCAAAAGATATGACTGTTTTATCAGAGGCAATCTGAATCAGGGTTTTGAGGTTCTAGTTCGGACGTGAATTGCAAATCAAAGGGGATTTATGGGTGGTGGCTAGTATAAGGGATTTAGAAAAAGGGATCACAATACTAACCAGCAACCGGACTTGACCAAGGACACAAACTCAATACTTCGGACTCTAAAACCAAAACGTGCAAAGGCTGGGGATGGTGTTGGATTGGGGGAAACTTACGACTATAGATTTTTTGTTCGCTTTTTGGGGGAAACCAAACAATGTATTCATACCATCAAATTATTGTAACAGCAAGATCGGACCTAACTAACACAATTGCTACTCATGATAAATCAATAACACTTCAACGCATCAGACATTCTTTATTTAGATGAATGGTACATAGCATGAACTAGATACAATAGCATGACATGCCGGACTTAACTGATGAAGCCTCAAACTACGACACCTAATTCACATTAATCTAAGAGATCAAAACGTATCAACCTTAGACCTAGCAAAATATAACAAGATAAAACTAGCGATCACACCGATCAGGCCGATACCTCAAGAGATCGATACGATGCAGCATCGAAGAACATGAACCTTGTAGATGTGACCGTCGAGGTGGTGGGACTCACCTCTTCACCGGAGATTGAGATGATGCAGCCCGGTTCCAAGTGCCAAGTCTCGCCGTGGTTAACCTTTGGAATCAAAGGGTGGCGATGTGCCGAAGAAATAGTTTGTTGTGGTTGATTGTGTGTGTCCTCTAATTCTAGCTAATTAGATACATATTTATAGTCTAGAGACTTGTCATCCAAGTAATCCATATTGTAACCAATTCTGAATCAATCTTTATCTTCTCTCACCTTCACCGGCTCCTTCATATCCGACCATGCTGTAAAGATATGGACATGCTTCTTTGACCACCTTTGATTGGACTCCTTTGACTTCTATTGATCGTGCGACATCCTTAGTGGGTCTAAGTTTTAATAAATCTTGGTGTCAACAGAGTTATCGGAAAAGAAATATAACCTCAAGAAAATTTTCTTTAGTCATCAAATTATAAAGGTTCTTACTTTCTGAATAGCTTATAGAAAATCAAGTCTTAGGTTCGAACAATTGTAGTTTTAGGATTGGTAATGAGGAAAGCATTCTATTTTTGAAGGATACCTAGTTGGATGATGTTCCTCTTAAAATCAACTTTTATAGTCTCTTTTCAATTGGTTTGAATCCTGAAGATTTTGTAATTGATATCTTGAGAGATGGTTGGTTTGTTTTTCGTTCAAAAGGTATTATTTGGGAGTTGGACAAGAGGGTTTTTTCTGCAAAATCAATGTGTCGGTTGTTGGTCTTTAGGCGGTGGTTGATGATAATTTGAACTGTGTGTGGAGCTATTGGGGCATGGGAACCATGCCCGTGAGGGATCATGAATCGTTACCTTATAACGCGAGACGCGCTAGTGTAACGGAATAAAATGTTAGAGAAGCGCATCCTTACTTATCCTCGTCTCGATCCACCCGTTCCCCAGCGATACAATCATTGAAGACCGATGATGTCGACGTGAAAAAAAGCCAACGAGTGTCGCTATTCGAGTAGCGCCTCTACAGAGTTCACACGTACATGGATGAGATTAATCTCACGACGGTGTGCTAGCACCACTTATGAGAAACCGGGGAGAAATCTCAATCTCAACTATTGAGATCAAGAAGGGAGAGGAGAAGTTTTTGTGTCTAGGGTTCTAATTCAGATCTAATTCAAAAAATAATCAGAACTTCTGATTCAAAATCAGAACTTCCGATCTATCGAGAATTTTTTTAGGCATAATTTCTTCACTGTTTAGCTCCACTAATTTTTTTCTTTGGCTTGTGATGAAAGGTAAAATTCAGGTTGGATATCAATTGCGTTGAAAAAATTAGTTGGGAGCCCCAAGGTGTAAGATGTCTAATCAGTTGGAGATGGTGGATCATTTGATGTTCCATTGTGCTTTGTCTAAATTTTTGTGGTATTTTTTTCGATACTCTTTGTGTTGGGAGAGAATACCATCTTGTCATGAGATGTTGATTGAGGTTTGTTTTGGGGATCATTACCACGGGGTCTGGGCTATATGGCTTTATGCGAAGCGATCATATGTTTAACAGTGTTCTCCCCTCCAATGTCTTGGCATTACCCTATCGTATGTGCTTTGTGTTGCAGTGGAAGGATCTGGCTCCGGTGTGATTAAAGGTGGAAATTTCTCAGTGCAGCGACTTACTCCGTGCAAGTTTCAGACAATTGGAAAAGGAAAAAAGATGCCCGATCGTCATAATAGTTGAAAAAGTTCGGTGAGCTGCTGTGCGGGTGGAAGTTTACTCGTAGTGATGCTTGTTATCTGAGTGTCTTGTCGATGTTTGTCTGCGGAGATGCACTTGTATTTAGGGTACTTTGGTTGGCTGGAGATTGGTTTTGGTTACGTTGGGTTTTGGATAAAGTTGGGTGTTACTTGGGTTCTTCTTTCATCCTGATACTTGTAGTTTTTTTTTGAGGTCACTTTGATCATGCACTGTGAAAACTTTTATGCTTTGGGATTGCTTGTAAGCTGCAAATCCCAGCCTAAAGACAACTCTCTGTTTTGCTGCTTTCAAATAAAGCAGGCCACATCCATGAGTGTGTCTATTATATATATATATATATATATATATATATATATATATATATATATTCATGTGGCCATTCACTCCTATCACTGTACCTATGTTCAACAACACAGGCTGAGAATATGTTTGCCCTTTGGCATCATACATTAATCGTAGCAGATTTCTCTGTGCTCAACCACATTTAGTAGTGATGTGATTACGTGAAACAACAATACTTCCATCATCCTCAACAGCAATCGTGCGTCCAGAATCTTTTACAAATTACAACATCGCAGCTGTGCATCTTTTTAACAAGCAATCTTGCGTGCTATGTGCAGCGTGGGTGGAAATGGGACATTAACAGCTCAGCTCACTCATCAGGCGATTCATGGTCGTCGCCTTCATCGTCAACGTGCAGTGCCTTGAAGTACTTGCCGTCCAGCAGATAGGTTCCGATGGTCAGCCGCACAGCCCAGACGTCCTTCGGCTTCCTCGCCATGCATCACCCTGCGTACGTGCACACATGTTCACGAGAATTCCAGAGTCTCTTTTCTAATCCCTTAATGAATGTTAGGCCTGCACGGATATCCATTTCGGCGGATAATCTGTTCTTTCAAATCCTTAAACGAACATATATATATAGGGATCACTATTCTACACTACCTGCATAGAATCGCTATTTTACACCGATTATTTTCAGTAGTAAATTTTCTCAGTAAAATAAGAAAATAGAAAATGAGTACTACTTTTTTTCTCAATAGTAGATTTCTCGGTAGAATAGCTATTCTACACCCCGTGATATAGGATATCATTTATTTATATATATATATATATATAAATATTTGTTTTGGTCCCATATTTTTCAAACCTTATTAGTTACATTCTCGCGCGTCATTATGAATTAAAACATCATCTCTCTTTTAGCATAAGTGCTCATAAATCAGAGTGATGCATCAAAACATGCTTATTTGCTAATAATAATCAAAGAAATATATCAAACATGCTCTTTCATTTACTTGATTTACACAAAAAATCAACCAAAAGCAATAAAATTGTTTAAATTTATCAAAGATCTTTTGACTTGCCCAAAATATATGCCAAACTTGCTTGTACAAAAACATCTTCCATAAGCCAAAGCTTAATTTTTGTATGCTTCAATGTTGATTTTGATAGGGATCCTTGATTCCATTCCAATCATATGCAAAAGTCAAACATATCAATAAGACAAGAAGAATATAAAATCAAATATCTACTTGTGAAGGGGAGAGAGCGGAGGAGATGAGGCTTAGGCTCTAAGTAGAACAAATGATGGCATTGCTCCCATGGTCAGCTCGGCTAGGCAATTGGCTGCATTCATCGGCGAAGACGACAAGCTATGACACTTGAAGTTATATCAGTGGATAACTACTTCAATGAGATAATTTATTGGCTTAATGATACTTTTTATTTTATTATGTAAATTTAATTTTATTCCCTTATAGTAGCCATATATTTACAAGAAAGTTTGGGTCTTCTAAACTCGCCTTGTTTGAAAGGTAGAGTGTTGGTAAATCAATGAATATTTCACCCAAGGAAGTACCTGAAGTAGTAAATAGATGTATACAGAAAGCACAATGCCTTCCTCCTAAAAACATAATCTTATGTCTAGTGTTTTAGTGTATTATATGGTGTCTAAACTTATAAAATAATGTGCTATAAGTCTAGTCGGTCAAAATTAGATGATTTGATGATTAGATCAGATGTCTTTGGAGTGCCTCGCCCTCTTTATATAGTCAAGGAGCGAGCCCGATAACCTATGACTCTATCTCATGTCGGTCTCTCTAATACCTAAGATTACATACCAAACTCAAGTGTTAATTCCCTAATTACAAGAATTTTAACACAAATATATATCTTCTTATCAGATCTAGAATTCAGTTCCATAATAATAACTTAAACTTCCATATGTGCACCAAAACCTCGTCATGGGTCATACTAGATTCTAATGCTGGACTTGTCTTCTCTCTGTCAAGACTGATATAAGTCCATCCCGAAGTACACATAGGTCATATCCTTCACAACGAGTTATTAAAACTAGGTTACATAAAATAAGTTTTCTGTGATGTGAACATAACAGTACATAAAAGTGGGTTTAGTCCATTATATACAAAAAATCCGACTAACATGGGTCACAACTAACATGGGTAAGTACGTAACTATAAAACCTAGTGTCTATTGAACTCAGAATATAGAGTATCTTTGCAAAATAAATGAATTTAGAATTCTAAAATCAAGCAGTCAGATTTATGTAAAGTTTTGCATGGTTTATTATTCAAGATAACCTTACGAGGCAGTGCACTTTGGAGTGAGATAGCAAATTTTGAAGTGAGATGTCAGTGAAAAAAAGAAAAGAATATAATGCACAATCACCGTGAACTCAATCTTTTAAGTAGAAGACAAATGAAAATATTGGGAAAATATTTTATAATCATTTATTGATTTTTTTAGTTCGAAGTCTCAAATTATTTTATCAATGGAGTGATTGAAGTCGGGTAATTACCTGTCATCTATGACTACTTTCGAAAAGGCCGTAAGAATAACATGGATGTATTGATGGAATCCCGTATTGATGTGGAAGGAGGGTACTAACTGCTACCTTCCGACATCGCCGGCCTTGACCTGGCCTCCGTTGTGCCTGAGCGACGGCATGGACGCGGCGGTCTTGAGCATCAGGGGCGCCTCGACGATGACGATGGGAGAGCCGACCTTGAGCTTGGCTTTCCCGGCGCCGTCGGCGCCGCTGCCGCTTTCCGGGGCGCACCGGACAGCGCCAACGCCGCGTCGTCGGACGGAGGACTCCGCCGGCGAGGCGTAGCTGGACGAAGACACGGCGGCAGCTGTTATCATCGCTCTCATGCGAGATAGAGATAAGCGTACGTCTGCTTTGCCCCCACGTCCGAACTGCAACCAAGTAACCAACCTATGGACCTACAGGCTACAGCTGGGTTTGAAGGAGTTTTGTTGATAAGCCCATGACTCTTATCACTCGCGCGGTGCGAAAATAGAGCTGAAAATTTCTTTGTTTAAAAAAAACCCAAATATCCTAAAGCAGAAACGGAAACATATATAAAATATCACGGAGCAAAAACAAAAACAGATTATGTTAGATATTCGGTTTCGTATTTATATCTACTCCTTATTTGGTTAATATCCCTTTTCGGTGGCACCTGCATTCGTATCTGTTTTCGAGATATCTATATTCGTTTTTGTTTCTATGAAAAATACAGAAACAAATATAGTAGTACTTATTTCTATCTATTTTTACTCCGTTTTCATCCCTACTCATACAAAAACACCCAATGCTCCTCACCTCACCACCCCGTGCTGCCCCCGCTCGGTGCCGCTTCACTCGACATAGCCCCGCCTGCCCCCACCTAGAGGAAAATTGATTATATGTCTCAAAGTTTAGTGATGATATATAATATGTCCAAAGTTCATTGTAGTTATATAAAATATTTTAAGTCAAACATATAATTTGAAAATAGATCTACATGATCTTTTTGAGAAAAGGTAACTCAAAACGATAAGTGCCCTGCTTTATTTGAAAGAAAATAACTAACAAAAGTTAAGACGGGGATACCGACTGAACCAGACAAGACCAGACCAATGCTAACAGCCACCCCTTCCAGCACAATTTTTATGCAAAATTACAATGTAGGCGAGGCTAAAGATAGGTCAAAACACATTCAGAACAGACACACGACACAAAAAACTAACTGGAAACGACGGACAATGGGATAGGAAACCACCGCAGACATAAAATCATTTCAGTTTCCATTTCACTGTTCTCTTCACACCAGCAACCCCTATAAGCTTCATTAGATCCTGGCTAGAGCTTGAGGCACATCCAAATGCACGAGCTAGTGTAGCCTTGCACGGAGTAATCCTAGGCAATGAGAAGTCTCCTCCCTCTGATGCACTGATACCAGTTGAAGCCACTGGGTGAGGAATGCAATTAGTTTATGGATGACCTAAAAAGCGTTAGCACAAATTTTGTTTTGGAAAATAAACTCATTACGCGTTAACCATATAGTCCATGAAATTGCCCCCAAAATTTGCAAAGCACAAGCTTTCTTCTTAGAATCTCTAATTTTATCCATCATCTCACAAAAACCTATTCTATTGAGAACTGGAAGATCCCAAGTTAACGTTTCAGCAACAAACAACCATAACATTTGTGACAAACTACACTCAAAAAATAAATGATCCACTGTTTCATTTTCACCACAAAGTTTACAAAAGGGACCCCCCTCCAGTTCATGCGCCTTAACTGATCACCCACTTGAATCCTACATTTCAACATAAGCCAAGTAAAAATCTTCACTTTAAAGGTAGCCCAGATTTCCAAATTCTCATGTTATCAACATCTGGCACACCCCTATAACTGATCATTCTGTAAACAATATTTGAAGAGAATTTTTTCTGATCTATAAGACAAGTAATTTTGTCTGGGCCATTATCAGCCCCCACCCTCAGAATGATAGACGAAAGATCATTCCATTTGCCCACATCATCACTTCTCAAAGTCCTTCTAAGCAGTGTTATCATGGAACATTGCAACACCTTTTGATACTATTGCATCTCTATCCTAACATTCATCAAAAAAAATTCTGGAATCTTATTTTTTGGGGGACATCTCCCTCCCACACGTCATGCCAAAAGGAAGTATTTTTCCATTCCCCACTTTATACCCACAACACAACCTAGCCCACTTCTTAATTTTATTCAAACCTTTCTAGAAATAAGAACCCACATCCATATCGGCTTGTAAAACCCCTCTATCTATTTTATACTTCCTCCTCAAAAGATCATAGCAACTTCCTAGGCACCCAATATCAATATTGTAATCCATTTGCAAAGCATAGCCTGATTTATAGCCCTAATATCAATGAAACCCATCCCCCATATTTTTAGGCGCGCACAGAGCCTGCCAAGAAATCATATGGTATTTTTTTCTTATTTTCAAGACATTCCTAGAAAAACTGGGCTCTAATCGAATCAACTTTCTTACAAATGCTTTCTAGAAGTAAGAAGACCCCCATTGTGTACATAGGAATACTACTGAGGCAAGCATTAATCATAACTATCCTCCCCCTGTACGAAAGTTCCCCTTTTTCCAAGCTGCCAACCTCTTTTCAATTTTATACACAATGCCCTCAAAATCTTTTTTGTTTGGCGTGTGACTTATTAATCGGCAAACCCAAGTATTTCATTGGCCAATCCCCCCTTTCACAATTAAAGACATCTGCCACTCGATTAATCTCCTCCTCTGATAATCCAATCCCCAAAACCTCACATTTTTGATAGTTTATTCTCATGCCTGACATGTTTTCATAGCAGTACAGAAGGAATTTCATCGTCGTCAAATTCTGTTTAGTCATTTCCATCATCAATATAGTGTCGTCTGCATACTGTAAATGAGTCAAACCCCCCTCAATCAAGTGTGGAACCACACCAATCAAGTAACCATGTTCGCTAGCTCTAACCAGCATCTCAGACAACACATCTCCAACCAAATTAAACAACAAAGGGGACAGAGGATCCCTTGACAAACACCTTTGTACATCCTAAAAAAACCGCCCACTTTACCATTAATATTAATTAACACTCTCCCCCTTCAATCACTTTCCCCATCCAGTTGATCCACTTGTCATCAAAACCTTTTCTATGAAAAACTTCCATTAAACACCCCTATTGGACTTTATCATATGCTTTCTCGAAATCTAATTTTAAAATCACCCCCTTCTGATTTTTATTTTTGAGTTCATGAATCACTTCATGTAACGTCACAACCCCCTCCAGGATATTCCTACTAGGTATAAAAGTTGATTGTCTGTGATCAATAATATTGGGGACAATCTTAGCAAGCCTATTCATGAGAATTTTAGTAATCATTTTATAGCAAACATTCAACAGACAAATCAACCTATATTGTTTTATACTATTTGCATCTTTAATCTTGGGAAGGAGAACTATAACCCATAGTTAATTTGTGCTAAATTAAATTCCCTTGTTAAAAGATCATCCAACATTTCTTTGAAAATCGATCTAAGACGAGGACAGAAAGCTTTGAAAAAATTAACAGACAGCCCATCCGGACCTAGGGTAGTATTAGACTTCATTGACCTAATTGCTTCCCACGAGAAAGGAGCCACAAGGTTGTCACATGTTCTTGGGACAGCCTCCGTCTATCTCCCACATGGACTCATATAAATGCACACGAGGAGGCTGCTTAGAGCTGAACAAGTTTTTGTAAACGGAGTATACATGCTTTGTTAGCTCCCCCTCATCAGTAATTGTTCGCCCTTCATGATCCAGAGAAATAATATTAGCTTTCCGTTTCCTCCCGTTAGCAATCCTATGGAAAAAGCACTATTAGAATCCCCATGAAGCAGCCACTGTTGGCCACTCCTGTTATGCTAATAAGTTGCTTCTTGATGATAGATACTCAACAAATTTTCCTCCACTTCATACATCCGTTCCCACTTAGTTGCTGACATAGCATTATGAATTTCTTTATCTTCCCAACTATCAAGCTCTCTTTGTAAACTACCTTTCTGTTTTTGCATTTGACTGACTATATTCGGCCCCCAACCTTTCATTTTTTTCCGGAGAGATTGACACACATCATGCCAATGATCCATAATATTAGTTTTAGAATGCTTTGGCCAAGATTTGAGAACCCACTCCTTTAAACCATACTGATTCAAACCACATATTCTCAAACTTAAAGGGACCTCTCATTTTCATATTTTGTTTGTCCACATCAACAAGCAAAGGACTATGATCCGAACAAATTCTGGGAAGGTTATGCATTGAGGCCAAAGGAAACAAATTTTCCCAACTATTGTACATCAGCACTCGGTTCAAAACTTCTCTAGTAGGAGGAATATTTTTGTTCGTCCAAGTGAACTTACATCCTGATTTGTTCAACTTTCTCAACTCAGCATTGGAAATAAATGCATTAAAGGCTTGCATCCACTTCCTGTTAGGGACCTCCCAGGATTTTCTTCAGGATGTCTAATTAAATTAAAATCACCCACCATTAACACTAGGACCTGTTGATTATTCTTTTTTGAGATAATTCTTGAAGAAATCTCCCCCGACCCTCATCATGAGCTGGCCCATACACATTCACCAGTTCCCACACAATGTTAGAAAGTTTCATTGTCACATTCACACTCACATAGAACTCCCCTGGTCCACGTTTCCCACATCAACTCTTTCCAAAATAACCCCCAAAAGCAACCCCCCAGACCGGCCAGCAGATGGCTTAGTCAGTCACCAGAAATCTCTATGACCGCAAATAAAATCCAGTTCTCTCTGATTGAAACTTTATTTCATAGTCTCTTGGATGCAAATGCAGGCACACAAATTGTCTCTAACTAAATCTGCAAGGAGTTTTTTCCTGACCCCACTACCTAAACCTCTAACGTTCCAAAAAACAATTATCATTGGACAAAGTTATCAGAGGAATTCACAATAATAGATCCATCATCCTCATCACCCCCCAACAAATGAGGTTTGTTCAGAGCATTCTCATCAGACTCCTCAGTATGATTAGAACTTTTCTTTTTTTCAGCATTATGTTTAGCTACACACAGAAGAGCTTGAGCTAATTCTTTAGCTTTGAGGAAGTCTATAGTTGCAGACACTTCATTTTCAGAAGAACCTAAAACTACCCTAGAGTTCAAAGCAATTTGTGCCAACTTTTTAGAATCAACATTACTGAAAGAAGTAAATCGAGTTATACCTAACAAATCATTCATCTGATCTGCTCTATGTTGTGCCTTGATTTGTATTGGAATGCCATCCCTCTTAATTCTCGCACCGAATCTTTGCGCCACTAGAGGATTCTTCTTATGCTTAATTCTTTTCTTACCCCGCCTCTCTTCTTCTTCCGGAACATGAACCTCAAGCATACTATCCAGAACTGAGTCAGTAAGCCTTTCTTCATCCTGCTCAAGCCCCCCACTCGACATCATTTCACTCTGTGCATCCCCCTCTGTAGGACCGAAAGTAGTGACCAGAGGGGGGGTGAATGGGCGCCTAAAAAATTCTTTCGAATCAATGGCCTCCTCCCAACACCCAACGCTCGTCAAAAGACTAATCAGCAAAGTATGAACAGAAAGCCTAAGTCTAAAAGTATCTAGCCTAGAGACAGCATGTGTCAAAATCAGAGGAACACCAATATAATGCTAATAGGCAGATAAACAAAATATTCAAGACCTGGCAGATCGAAAGTTTCTCAGTAAAATAATTGAAGTACGTATGGAATGAGATGAGAAGTTACTGTTCAAAATCTGTCTCCTGTTCGAAACTTGCCGAAGCCTGCTTGCCGTGTCGAAGCCTGCTCCGGAATGACGAAGCCTGCTTCGGAGTCACTTGTCGAAGTCTGTCGTGAAAATGTCGAAGGTGTGTTTGGTCTAGCCTAGTTCGAGGTGGCAGGGAGCGAAGTATGCTTCGAAGCAAAGTATGAGAGTATCGAAGCTTGCTTCGAACAAAGTACTTTGAAGCCTAGACTTCGATCAGAAAGGTTCGAACAGGCTCACAGAATAGCAACCTTCAAAAGAGACGCGAAGCCCGACACAAGGCAGAAACCAAATCGAAGCCTATACTCTATCTTCGGAGCTAGCAAAATCGAGGTATGACCTTCGAACCACACACACTGTGACTTCGAACAAAACAGCGGCACACTCCGAGCGAACTCTATCAGAGAGACATACTTCGAAGCTACCTTCGAAGCCTGTCAAAATAAGCTTCGCAAAATAGCCGAAGTATGCTAATATCGAAGTGCAACTTCGCACAGATGGTCGAAGTATGTCAGGCTGGCCGACAGCACAAAACGTACATCGAAGCTAGAAACTCAGTGCACAAAGTGAAGACGAAGTTTGAGCGAAGCCCTCGAGGATGTCAGATCGAAGCCTGCCTCACGGTGCTGAGGGGCTTCAAACAGAAAAGAAGGCTTCGCCAGAAAACAGCCAGAAAAGGCTCTCAGCCCTGTCTACTTCGATCAAAAAGGTTACGCAAAAAAAGCAAAGCTAGAGTACTAGTGTACTGTTGCTACAGAGAGTGGTACTACTTGCAACAGTGCGCAAGAACTAGTACTCATGGGAAGAACAAAACGAAGTAGCCAGAGAAGCATTAACTCAGGAAAAAACTGGACGCACGCAAAACAAAACTTCACGTCTTCACACGAAATGCTGCACACCAAAAACCGTAGGAACAGAATCTTCCACACTCGTGAGGAATCAAGATGAACTCACAAGGAACAGAAGGAAGCTTCCTGGCGGCGCACAAACAGGAGAGAGAAATGCAGGAACCAAAAATGACCTAAGGAATGATTGAAAAGTGATTTCAGGAAGGGTAGTCCAACCCTAGGGATTGGGGCCCTATTTATAGGCTGCCCAATGACCTAGAATATTCCACCAGCCCCTTAGGGTTTTTGCAGACTCTAAAAATAAAGGAAAAGACTCAACTGCCCTTAGGAATTTTTACAGACACGACTGACTGACTGTGGGCCTAGAGATACAGATGACTTATCCGGAAGCTAAGCTTTCGTAGCGACTATGGCTTCTCTTCTGGACAGTCCGATACAGAATCAACGATTGTCAGTTTTGCGCCGAAACTGACAAAGCCTCCACTGACTTTGCACCAGGTACCCGGATTGGGCCGGCCCGATTCCACAGCTCTCTCAGCCCGACAATCACTCATCGCCCGTGTACTTGAGTCAACCCTGGTCAACAGCCCACTGGGTCTTCTACTGCTTCTGGCCCATGTACCCGGATTGGGCCAGCCCGACTTCGCAGCCTCCTCTGCCCGACAGTCGCTTGCTGCTCGTGTACCTGAGTCACACGCGGCCCATAAAACAACAGATCTCCTTTCTTCTTCTGTCCTCTTTGACTATCGTTGACAATGACTCATCACCTCTAGAGCCATGAGGCCCACGCTATTCAGCATGGCTCCTCAATCTCCCCCTTGATGAGTGCATTGTCAACACTTCATTTCTTCAGCTCTTCAGATCCTGCGAACAACTGTGGAAACACGAAAACAAAACACAAGAAAACAAAGAAGAAGAAAAATAAAGTAAAAGTTTAACCGTAATGACCAAAAGCCAAACAAAAACAAGAAGCGGTCATTATGGTTAACCAAAGGTAAAAGCTCAAAATGAGTGCGATCTCAGAATCATGAACAAGGATAGCAAAAGAGTAAGGACAAACGGGACAAAAACTCCCCCTTAAATTCATATCCCAAGATTTCTCCCCCTTGTTGACAAGTGAACTCATCAAGCACTCGAAAAGGACACAGACTCCCCCTGAAACACAACTCCCCCTCAAAATATGTAATGAATGCAACTGGAGTGCAGGTGGAGTGATAAAGCAAGCTTCTTAGATATGATGGACTGTAATTACAACAACTAACAGATACAGCAAAAGACATACTGTCTAAGATACATGGCATGATCAGTGCAATAGATAATATCTAAGGAAAGTCATTAGCACACATTTTTCAGTTTTTGCAGATTAAAAGCATCACTACATTTTCCAGTTGACAAGCAAGGTAAAGCATGAGATGCAAAATCTAACTGATATCTACCAAGATAAGCATTGTCCAAAACAAAGTGCTTCAGCAAACTTGTTATCATTTCAATTTTCAGCCTTTTTCTTTTCTCTTTTTCATTTATGCCAGGGGTTATTTGCATGTCAAACCTTATGCTGACCGACCAAGTCAAGCCTAGGCCAGATCTGGACCATCAGAAGCTTAATACATTGGTCTTGGCATATGCGACAAAGCAAACCCACCTGGATCTTTGCAAGTTATGCATAAAGAGGCATGGAATTTTCATTTTTCTTGATTTTTATAGCACATTTCCATGTTTTAAAGCAGAAGGATGTTCAAGTTGCATGGTGCATCTAAGTCAGGAACTAGCTACAAGGTATGTAACAGGTAGCAAAAAACATTCAGCCTACACATGCTAGTTACCAGAAGCAATGGTGATCATTTTTCAATTTTTAAAGCATAAAAGTCATGCATATGACAGATATCAGACATATAAAGTGAACTGAATCAAAGCATGATCAATGGAAAATATTCAAAAGCATGTACCAGCTAGAATAAGTAAAACAGTTCAATCATATAACAGAAGCAGCTCGAAAGTGTGATATGTGAATATGCAAGTTATGAACACACACAAAAATACTCAAGAAAAGAGTAAAGAAGAAAGAAAACTGACACAAAATATCCTAGAAAGGATACACAACACCAAAATCCCCTCGTAAACGCTCAAAGGTAGACTGATCTAGGGGTTTGGTGAAAATGTCAGCCAACTGATGATGGGTATTGACATGAACAAGGTCAATGACACCTTTCTCATATTGATCCCGCAGAAAATGAAAGCGCACATCAATATGTTTGGTTTTTGAATGGAGACAAGGGTTTTTCCCTACACTAATAGCACTGGTGCTGTCGCAAAACAATGGAACCCTGGTAGGAAAGAACAACCCAAAATCTCGCAAAGTGGAAATCATCCAAACTAACTGTGAGCAGCAGCTAGCAGCAGCTACATAGTCAGCCTCAGTGGTCGAAAGAGCAACTCCAGATTGCTTTCGAGAAGACCAAGAGACAAGAGAAGAACCAAGAAACTGGCAAGTACCGGAAGTCGACTTGCGATCCAACCGACACCCACCAAAGTCGGCATCCGAAAATCCAGATAAATCAAGAGATGATGATGCTGAATAGTAAAGACCAAGATCGGGCGCATAAGTGAGATACCTGAAGATGCGCTTGACAGCCTGCCGATGAGACGCGCGTGGTGAAGACTGAAAACGGGCGCAAAGTCCCACGTTGAACTGTATGTCCGGTCTTGTCGCCGTCAAGTGCAGCAGCGAAACCGATTATCCCTCGAAACTCTCTCTCATTGACCTTGACACCGTTTTCGTTCTTGTCCAGACCCCCAGATGTGCCCATCGGGGTCATCTGCGGCTTCAATTCACCACCAAATCAAATTTTTTCAATATGTCGTGAGTGTACTTACCTTGGTGGATGAAAGTGTCGTCCTTGGTCTGCTTGATCTGGAGCCCTAAGAAGTACTTGAGCTCACCCATGAGGCTCATCTCAAACTCGCTATGCATCTGCTCAGAAAACTTGGACACAAGAGAATCAGTAGTACCGCCAAAGATAATATCGTCCACGTAAATCTGAGCGACTAAGAAATCTGAAGCATCTCTGAGCAAGAAAAGAGTTTTGTCTACAGAACTCATCACAAAGCCCTTCCCCAACAAAAATTGCTTTAACCGTTCATACCAAGCCCTGGGGGCTTGCTTCAACCCGTATAAAGCTTTTTGCAACTTAAAAACATGTCGAGGAAACTTAGGGTTCTCAAAACCGGGGGCTGCCTAACATAAACTTCCTCCTCTATGAACCCGTTCAAAAAATTACTCTTGACGTCCATTTGAAAAAGCTTAAAACCCTTCGAAACGGCAAAAGCTAAAAGAATACGAATGGACTCAAGACGAGCAACAGGGGCAAAAGTTTCTTCAAAGTCAGTACCCTCCTTTTGGCAAAAACCATGGGCAACTAATCGAGCTTTGTTGCGCACCACAACCCCATCTTCACCTTGTTTGTTCTTGAATACCCACTTGGTGCCTATGGGGTTGCAAACCTGGTGGCGGCTCAACTAGTGTCCAAACCCGATTGCGGACAAAGTTCTCAAGCTCTTCTTTCATAACATTAATCCAATTTGAATCAGAAAGAGCATGAGAAACATCTCTTGGCTCAAAAGATGCAACAAAAGCAGATTCGGAAAACACAGCAAGAGAGTTACCAGATGAAGGCAAAGTCCTTTCAATCAAATCACCGATGATGAGCTCTGAGGGGTGATCACGCTGAACTGCTTGGGTTCCCTGGTGATCTGAAGTCACCTCACCGGAGTCAGCAGCTGGCACCTCTGGACTCGACTGAGGGGGCTCGATCGAAGTGGAAGAAGTGATCAGAGGTCCGCCCTCGTCCTCATTCGAAGTCTCAGAAGGTGTGGCTTCTGCAGGGCGTACAGAAGGCCCACCCTCATTAGCGGCTGGAGTATCCTCATCTTCCTCGAAGATGGACTCTCCGAGCTCACCATCAGAAGGCTCAAAAGAAGGAGTAAAAGAAGGCAAGGACTCGTCAAATGAAACTTCGCAAGTCTCGACAAGCTGCTGGGAGTCGAGGTTCCAAACACGGAAGCCTCGAGAATGCAATGCATAGCCAAGAAAGACTCCATCCCAACAGCGAGACTCAAATTTGTCCAAATGCCCACCCTTCTTGAGCACAAAGCACTTGCAGCCAAACGCTCGCAAGTGGCTCACCTTGGGCTGTCTACCAAACCGCAACTCATACGAAGTCTTACCTAAGTAAGCTCGAAGAAAAATGCGGTTGGCCAAATAGCAAGCCATGTTCATGTCTTCAGCCCAAAAATGCCTAGGAGTCCTGTGCTCATCGAGCATCGTCCTGGCCATCTCGACTAGCGTGCGGTTCTGTAACACCCAAAATTAAAAGGAAATAAAATAAAAGAAAAATAATATTAAAGGAATTTCTGGAAATTATAATTAAAGAAAAACCCTTAAAGAGCCCTATTAAAGCCAAACAGAGATAAATATTCAAAATCTGGACTTGAAATTTTATGAGATAAACTAGAGGCCAAAACATAATTTCAGAAATTTTTTCCAAATTTTTATCAACAGTGATTCAACCCTTAATCAAATATATGAATTACTGGAATTATTTTAAATCAGAAAACCATTTTAAACCTTAAGGGGCTGCAACCCTAAAAGTACCTCGAGCCCGGCCCAGTCCAAACGCGTGACACCAACAGGTGGGGTCCGCCTGTCAGTGCGTTTCCCCGCTTCACTCTCCCGCCCCCGCACCCGCCTCGGCCCCACATGGCAGCCTCCCACGCCCCCTTTTCTCCCTCTGACCATCTGGCCCCGCGTGTCGGCGCCCTCCTCCCGCACTCGCACACCGACAGGTGGGGGCCACCTATCAGGATCGTCTTCCCTCGATGGAAGGGCATCCCCCTTCCATCCCTACGGCGATCTCCTTCCTTTTTCGCCGCCCACCGCCTCGATTCGCCCGATCCGGCCCCGGATCACTTTCCCCGAGCACCGCCGCCCCCTTTCCGTCTTTAGCCGACGCATTTCCACGCTTAAGGAAGCTAACTGAGTCAATGGAAAGCATCACCATAGTAAAAAAGAAACCCTTCACGGGTTTCCCTCCTATAGCCTACCATAGCCATCGCCGATGACCCTATAAAGACCCCCTCGGCCACCACTCATTGCCCACACCTCCTTAGCGCAAGCCCTTGCTTTCCAGAGCTCTGCCGCAAGGTTTTTGGCCGTTAGCTCTACTCTGCCTCCAGCCACCGCTCACCGGCGATCAAAGCCACTGCTGCCCTCGCCATCGCCACCTACGTGACCGCAGAGACCCGCCCGTCCTCGGCCACGCCTCCGTTGGTCGAGAGGACCGCCGGATCGCCTCGCCGCCGACTGAACCGAACGGTTTTCTTCGCCCCTTGTCGACGCCTGTCGACGACAGCTTGCCACCGCCGCCACCGTCGGTACGCTCGAGTTCCCCTCACGACACCGGTTCCCATTTTGGCTTAGTATCGCCGTTTAAACCCACGCCGTCGCCGGGAATTCCTCGTCGTTGCGCCGCCGGAGCCGAGGACGAAGGGGGTACAAGCCCTTACGACCGTGTCGTGCCGGACCGCATCGCAGCCGTCCGATTGCGATCGGAGGGCCACGAGTAAAACCCTTTGGGATTTAATTTGGACCCCTCGGATCTGGTCAAAGCGGTATCGAGGGCCTCTCGGCCGTCGATCGTGACTTAAAGCACTGGAGCAATCTCGTGCGTCCATGCGTACCCGTTCAGAACGTCTTAATCCAGGCCGTTCAATCTCATTTAAACCTCCCGCCTCGCATCTGGCCGCCGGATGGGATCTGACGGATCTGGACCTATCGGTCCACGCGCACAGTACCGAGGTCCACTGTGAGCCTGGCTCACCGTGGACCCAGAGCCCATTTTCTATTTAAATAAAATTTCCCCAAAAATTGTTTAAACTCTGAAAATTCATACTTGCTATTTTAACTCCAAATTTAACCATTCAAATTTTGTTAAATTCGATATATTATTCTCTACACTGTAATGCCAATAAAACAATATGTTACTTTAGCACAAAATAACTTATGGATTAAATGATAAAAAACCCCTTAGGGATAAATTAATACTTCAGGAAATGAATTAGTACAAACACCTAAAATGTAACTTTTAAAGATATTAAATATAACTTCAGTACAATAAAGCTCAATTCACATATTTAAACCATAAAACTTGTTTGCTTATGTTTGTGATGATTTATTGAATGTGTTGTTTATTTTTCATATCGAGAAGACTACGAGTTCGTCAAGGAGCCGAGTTCTACCCTGAGGTTCCTCCATCCCCATTTGCTGAGCAAGGCAAGTCATCGACCACTCCTGTGGAAATAGTTGATCATCATTGAGCCTATGTTTTAATAAATTATCGCTATAACTCATAGGAAAATTGCA
>JAAALK010000183.1:0-46552 GCA_019279435.1 Zizania palustris
TGACTGCTCTGGAAGGTCATCGTACTTTCCATCCAGAACACCCTGCACATCAGCAGATCATTCAGGAAAGGTTCGCAATGATAAAACATGATACATTACCAATCGATAGAAAGAAAAAGACAGGCATAATCAAGTTGAGCAGACATAAGCGCCTAAGCACTTTATAATGAGCATCTACAACGAGTCAAGCATAATAGGTTTAACACTAGCAACAGATATGAATGTTGCATGAATTAGAGGGGTGTTATAAATTTAGTGTTTTTACTGCATACCCAACATAATGCCAAACATGCAACTACATTGGGCAAAATAAAGAAACATGTGGTACCATAATTATATAAAATAACTATTATGCTTATGCACTGACCTGGAAACTTTGGACACTCTCCTTCAGCTCCACGTACTTCCAGGAGCACCCGTGAAAACTTCAGCGACATGGAAGGGCTGCGCAAGAAGCGCTATCTCCTTGCGCGGCAACCGTCAACTTATCATCTTCACTGAGCTCATCCATACCCAAAATTGCAATAATATCCTGAAGATTCTTGTAGTTCTGGAGAACCTTCTGAACACCACGAGCAGTGTTGTAGTGATCCTCACCCAGCACATGGGGAGAGAGCATTCTGGATGTGGAGTCCAGAGGATCAACAGCAGGGTAAATACCAAGCTCAGAAATCTGCATAGATAGCAACACTCAAGATGTAATGAGCACATTATGAGTATAATGCACTAGGTCAGTTGAACAAACCTGTCGTGACAACACAGTAGTAGCATCAAGATGTGCAAAAGTAGTAGCAGGAGCAGGATCTGTCAAGTCATCAGCAGGCACATAAATAGCTTGGACAGATGTAATGGAACCCTTCTTTGTTGTTGTAATTCTCTCTTGCAGTCCTCCAAGATCAGTGGCGAGAGTTGGTTGGTATCCCACAGCAGATGGAATACGTCCGAGAAGAGCAGACACCTCAGAGTTTGCCTGTCATCAAGAGTAAACAAAAGCATAACTAACAATGAGGCTTAAGTAGCAATTCCTATGTATACTAATTCTTTTTATGCAGGAGAATGTGTTAGTGCTTCCTATATCAAAGAAATGTCCTACAGAAATTACCTGAGTGAAACGGAAAATGTTGTCAATAAACAGAAGCACATCTTGTCCTTCAGCATCACGGAAATGTTCAGCAACAGTCAAACCAGTCAACCCAACACGAGCACGAGCACCCGGGGGCTCATTCATTTGACCATAGACAAGAGCACACTTGCTTTCACTCTGCAACCAAAATCAATCCATAAGAAATGATGGCTTGCATATGTGAACTTCCTAGCAGAAACTAAGGGATTTATTAACTTACCTGCTTCTCACCTAGCTTAATGACACCACTTTCAATCATTTCCCTGTAAAGATCATTACCTTCACGGGTACGTTCACCAACACCAGCAAACACAGAGAAACCACCTGACACAAACAAATTAGCATCAGTCAAACAAGTGACTGAATATCTGGACAATATCAACCATGAAACTCTGTGCAATGCATACCATGGGCCTTAGCAACATTATTGATCAACTCCATGATAAGGACAGTTTTGCCGACTCCTGCACCACCGAAAAGACCAATCTTTCCACCTCTTTGGTAGGGTGCAAGCAGATCCACGACCTATAAAAAATCAGACCATTGTACTGCAATCAGCACTCAATATGTGGCCACAAATATGTTACCATTCAAAGACTTGTTTATATAACCATAGGGTCAAGAGGGGGTGGGAGTTTTATACCTTAATTCCAGTAACAAGAATTTGCTGCTCAGTGGCTTGCTCAACAAAAGCAGGTGCCTCGCGATGGATGGGAAGGAAGTGGTTGGTTGCTAGAATAGACGACATAATCAATAACAAGCATAAAATGGGAACTAGACAAATAAATTCTTAAAATAAAAATGAATAATGAAGACATGGAACATTTAGTAACTTACTTATGTCACCCTTCTCATCAATCGGTTCACCAATAACATTCATGATGCGTCCAAGTGTGGCCCTGCCAACAGGAACCTGCAGAAAAGAACAGCTTCCAGGTAAATATGTAGTACAACACACTACAGTCTACAGATGAAGTTTCGGTTTCAAGACAATGCTACAGATGTCAGGCTCAACAACTGTGAATTATATTCAGAACAAAATGATCACATCATCTGCCACAGTAATGCCATTTCTGGGCTAAACATTTAGCAAGCATATTTTAATAAACAAAAGCTGAGACGGACTAAAGCCATTTCAATCAAGCAAATAATGAAAAAGTATTTGGCGGCAGAAGCATTTTAACATCCTAATACCAAAATGCCATCACGGATGAACATAATGAACTTGATACTAGTTTCTAGAGGAGCGAAACATCACAAACCAACAAGCAGCAATAGCAACTTTATGAACAACGTGACTTTTATCAGTTTACTAGCTCGTTCAATAGTCCACCCACAGGCCAGCAAACAATCTACAAGTAAATGGACCACAGGAAAGGGTGTTTAGTTGATCGCTCGCTAGTCGGAACTGTACATCCGGATCAAATCTACAGCAGGAGACCCACGGTTCATCAGATCTGGTTGAGGCATCTCGAAAGGAAATGCAGGATCACAAGCAAGGATGGGACATTACAGTGATTGGGGAGCCGGTGTTGAGGACGCCCTGGCCGCGGACAAGCCCCTCAGTCCCGTCCATAGCGATGGTGCGCACCATGTTCTCGCCAAGGTGCTGCGCCACCTCGAGCACGAGGCGGATATTGTGGTCGAGCACCTCAAGCGCCGTCAGGATGGGCGGCAGCCCCGCATCGAAGCGCACGTCGACGACGGCACCGATGACCTGGCACACCTGCCCGACCGCACCGGCGCCGGTGAACTCGTCGGTTATCTTCCCGCCCCCAGTCTTCCCTGTCGTGGGAGGCGGGGTGGACGGCGCCTTCTCAGCCGCGGCCGATGTGGCGTACGCGGCCGCCCTGTTGAAGAGGTAGCCAGCCGGCGACGGGCGGTGCAGTGGCGCCCGCGGGCGCGGGGCGGGTGAGGCCCCCCGAATCCTGGAGGCGGATCGGAGGAGGGAGGAAAGGGCCCGGCGAGTCGCCATGGCCGGAGATCGCCGGAGACGCGGCCTGAATCTAGGGTTGAGACCTTCGCTGAGAGGCGAGGTGTCAGTTGCGGCGGCTCCGCTGGAGGGCGGCGGGGGTGGGTGGAAATGGGGGAGGAGATACCGACGGGCGGGTGGACCTGGTCTACGGGAGCCGAGAAGTGTGGAGGAGCCGCATCGCTCGCGGGGTTCTGTGGTGTATGCGTCCAGTTCATGGAACGAGATCGCGAATTTATTTTGGGGTCCAAAATTTGCTTGATTTTGCAGCTGGAATATGTGTTATAACGTTCCTTTCTTTCTTATCTCCGCTGTCATTTGGCCGTTTTTAATGGCATTTCATTCTTGGAGCTCTTTGATTTCTCACGCCTGATGATGACGGGGTATTTCTTTTTTTATTGGGTACTGTTGGGGGAATATATTTCCCTTACACAGGGGCCAAATGACGTCAGCCTCCGACAGCCTTCGGCCCAGAGCCAAGTTCTGTCGGAGCCTGTTTTCTTCGAGTATTATTTCCAGGTCCCAAGATGCTTCCCGAGGCCTGTAGCTTCGAAGCCCCCCAAACCAGGAGGTCCGGCTCGAAGCCCTCCGGAGTCCAGTTCGGAGGCCATCCTCCGGAAGCCAAGCCCGGAGGCCGCCCTCCGGAACCCAGTTCGGAGGCCATCCTCCGGAAGCCAAGCCCGGAGGCCGCCCTCCGGAGCCCAGTTCGGAGGCCACCCTCCGGAAGCCAGCCCGGAGGCCGCCCTCCGGAGTCCAGTTCGGAGGCCATCCTCCGGAAGCCAAGCCCGGAGGCCGCCCTCCGGAGCCCAGTTCGGAGGCCACCCTCCGGAAGCCAGCCCGGAGGCCGCCCTCCGGAGTCCAGTTCGGAGGCCATCCTCCGGAAGCCAAGCCCGGAGGCCGCCCTCCGGAGCCCAGTTCGGAGGCCGCCCTCCGGAGGCCACCCTCCGGAGCCAAGACCGGAGGCCACCCGCCGAAGCAGCACTTCGGAGCCCCCCCTCGGGTGCACTCCGAAGCCCCCTCCGCTCCTAGCTTGTCGTTTAGCTGGTCAAAGGCTGGCGCAGCCTGACACGTCTGTAAAGCTATAAAGCTGTCTGGTACCCGTGTACAGTAGCCAGCCCCCTTTCCCTGTCTACCCCTATGAGCCTAAGGGCCCGTAGAGGGTATCTTAGTCTTTTCCTTAAGGCCTGCGTGCCTATAAAAGCAGGGCCAGGCCCTTGTAATGGGGACACACTGGAGGGGGCCATGAAACCCTGGGGTTACCCTCTCCACTCTAAGGCATACCATGCCAGATCTACCACAAACTGGACGTAGGGCTGTTATCCCCTAGGGGAGGCCCGAACCAGTATAAACCCTCTCTCTCTCTCTGCGAGAACCCATCGAGGTTCATCCTCCACACCATACTCCACCACAGAAAAACCTGCTGGGACTAACGCAATTGTCCCAACAGTGGCGCCGTCCGTGGGGACCTTAGTCCTAGAAGCTAAGTTCTCTACCACTGCCTGCAGCCCGAAGTGCGCCCGAGGGGGGAGCATCGAGGCTTTCTCGCTTCGCGCACCCTCCGGCAAGGGGCTTCGAGGGCAGATCGAAGGCCACCTTCGCCTTCCTCCATCCTCCGCAGACCGGAGCCCACTCTCCGGCAAGGGGCTCCGCTCCACGTTTCAAAGGTCATCGGAGCCCGAGGGCTACAAGGTAAGTACCGCCCGAAGCCTTACTTCGATGCACCAATCTGCAGTTACATTAACATAAGCTCGAAGCCATGCTTCGCTTTACTTAAAAACCGAAGCCATGCTTCGCTTTACTTAAAAACCGAAGCCATGCTTCGCTTTACTTAAAGCCGAAGCCACGCTTCGCCTTGTTCAAAAACCGAAGCCACGCTTCGCCTTATTTAAAAACCGAAGCCATGCTTCGCCTTATTTAAAACCGAAGCCACGCTTCGCCTTATTTAAAACCGAAGCCACGCTTCGCCTTATTTAAAACCGAAGCCACGCTTCGCCTTATTTAAAACCGAAGCCACGCTTCGCCTTGTTCAAAAACCGAAGCCACGCTTCGCCTTATTTAAAACCGAAGCCATGCTTCGCCTTATTTAAAGCCGAAGCCACGCTTCGCCTTGTTCAAAAACCGAAGCCATGCTTCGCCGTGTTCAAAACCGAAGCCATGCTTCGCCGTGTTCAAAAACCGAAGCCATGCTTCGCCTTATTTAAGACCGAAGCCACGCTTCGCCTTGTTCAAAAACCGAAGCCATGCTTCGTCTTATTCAAACCCGAAGCCACGCTTCGCCTTATTTAGAACCGAAGCCTTGCTTCGCTGTATAAAACCCGGAGTACCCCTCCGAAGGCTACACAGTGCCCCCGGGCCCGTAGCAGTGGGCTAAAAGGACTCCGGGCCACTGGCCCGACGCGTCCAGGGATTCCGGGCTCCGCGCCCGAAGCATCCCAGGGATTCCGGGTTCCGCACCCGAAGCATCCCAGGGTCGAAGGTGACCCAGAGTCGAAGGTGGCTCAGAGTCGAAGGTGGCTCAGAGTCGAAGGTGGCTCACATTATCACAGGTTCGGTGAATCCACACCAAATATCCTTCTCATTACAGGACCAAGCTCCGAAGCCCAGCTTCGTTACCTAAGCACGCTCCGAAGCCCTGCTTCGCGTGTTAATATAATATACGCCCGAGCGTCTCGAAGTCTTATTTCGCTAAAATCTAAGTGCGTTCCAGAGCCTCGCTAGCGTGCCGAAGCATGCCTCGCTAAACTTGGTTATGCCAGAGCCCTGCTCCGCACCAAGTTAGCGCGCACGGAGCCCAAAAGAGGGCTCCGTTCAGTGAATTTCAGCAGCCGAAGCATTGCTTCGCACCCAATTAAAGCATTCGAAGCCCAAAGGGGCCTTCGCTTGAATAAAATTTCATGCATCAAGCCGCCAAAAGGCGCACCCTTCGCATCTTTTATTTTTTGCCCGTACCAGCAACGGCTAAGTCCCTAACTGCCACGTGCAAAGGGGGGAAGCATATATGCGAGGTGTGCGAATGTAATGTACAGTACGAGCGTGACAAGCTAAGCGTTCGAAGCCAAACAATGCGAAGCATACAAACGAAGTATGCGAGTATAATAAACTCCGTTCATTAAGAGAGTTGAGAAGTATGTTACAAATATACTTCGAAGACCAAACTACGAGTAATCTGTATCTAAGCCTAAGAAGAACCGAGTGCGAGGCCCCAACCCTCGCTTGCCTCTCCTTCGGCGAGGGCCCCCTCGGCCGGATGTTGCCTCGTCGGAGCCCGCTCTCCCTCGACCGGCTCGTCCAGGCTCCGAAGCCTGCAGGCTTCGGCTTCCGCTTTGCAGGTCGCTCCAAGTTCGCGAAGCAGGCGGTGCCGTGTCGAAGGCAGAAAAATCTAGGGCTTCGTCGCTCGCTAAGGCCGCTCGCGGAGGCAAGAGTAAAGAATCTTGAAGGGACTCCGTCTTCACAGCGGCTAGCAAATCCTGAGCTATTTCGGAGATGGCTTCGCCTCGAGCCCCCCTCGGCAGCTTAAACCGAGGGGGGCCTTCGGACCTAGCTACTTCGAGGATCGCCCACAGATGTTGAAGCTCTTCAGAGTCCTCGAGGACTTCGAGGTCTACGCTCGAAGGCTGAGCCTGGGCAGGTATAAAAAACCCCCGCATTCGTATTAATAAACTGATAAGTCTTTACAAGCCTACAGCTAGGTATTACAAGGAAGCCTAAGGAGATCTACACCTTCGGAGGTGGAGGCGTCGAGGTCGAAGGCTTGTCCGGGTCAGTGGGCCCCTTGAACCGGCGTTGTCGGAGGGCCTTCATAAGGTCAAGGACTGCCTCGCAGCCTTGCTCCTTCCAGGGATCCTGCAGCCGCCGCCAGGCCCCACGGACTTCGCCCGGAGGCGTCACCAGGTGCGGACCCCCGAAGGCCACGGGGGCCACGGAGGTTGCCGCCCGAAGGTGGTCGCACCCCGCGGCGTGGAGCATGTGCAACACTCCTTGACCGGCGACGCGACCGGCCATGAGAGCGAAGCCTGTCAGCGCTTCGTCCGCAATCGAAGCCGCCGTCTTCAAATAATCGGCGCGATCCCCAATCGGGTCTTGGTCGCCAAACTCCGGAGCCCGGCACTCGGTCCCTATTTTCTCAAGGACCTCGGTCAGGCTCTGGGTGGCCTCGCCAAGGTTGGCCACGACGAAGCTCTCGAGGTCCCGAGCCCGTTGATGGAGCTCTTCGATCTCCTTCGCCTGTCGGGCCTCGGCATCCTTCGAAGCCTGGAGCTCCGCGCGAAGCCGAGCCGTCTCCAAGGCCAAGGCCTCCTTCGCCTCCTTCGCCTCCGCAGCCGAAGCTTCGGCCCGTTTCCGCCCCTCGGCTTCGTCTGAAACCTCGCGGCGAAGGGCCTCCTTCTCCGCTACGAGGCGCTCCAACCGCCTGTCGGCAGCAGTCGAAGCAGCTGCGTTCAGTGCGAAGGCCTGCAGAAGTTGAAGAAGTCATAAGTACCAAGGAAAAGCTAACATATAATTCGAAGTTGCAAGGGGCTTCGCTCACCCGCAGGAGGACTTCGTTCGAGCTGACGAAGAGATCCGCGGGGTCCTGGTGGCTAAGCTGGGCCACCAAGTCCCCCTCCTCCGCAGAAGCACAAGCCTCGCGGAAACCGCGGATCGCCGCCACCGTCACACCTCCCCTCGGCTTGAAAGGGTGAATCACGGCAACGGTCCTCTCCGCGGGCTCCGGCGAAGCGGGGCTCAAGCCCACCACGTCGACATCTTCTTCGCCTCGAGGGTCCACGCGGCCCCCGCCGCCTTCGCCGTCAGACGAAGCGCTCCCGGACTCCGACCCGCTGCTGCTGCTGCTGCTGCTGCTGCTGCTCGAAGCCTCCGCTGGCTCCGCCTCGGCGGACTTCGACCCGCCTTCGCCGGCCGGCTTCGCCGTAGCGGGCCTCGCATCATCTTCGTCCTCTGCGAAAAGCCAAGTCAAACCTGCATATTGAAGAGAGGCATGCAAAAAGAAAAAGGGTTTACCATCATCAGAGATCTCCTGGAAGGAACCAGGGGCTAAGTGTGTCCTCCAGCCCCCTCGCTGCGAAGCTGGCGCATCCACCTTCGCGCCCGAAGTTGGTTCCGCCGAAGCACCCGTGGCCTCCTTGGCAGCATGAGTGCGCGCGTCAACCTCCGCCTCAGAAGCCCTCGCCGCCAGGGGCTTCGCGGCCTTCTTGGGGGTCGGAGTAGCTGCGGGCTTCGCCGCAACCTCCCCCGAGGCGTCCGCTTCGTCCTCGTCCCCCCTCTTCCTCTTGGCTCCGGCCGACGAGGCAGCCAGGTGGGCGAAGTCCGGCAGAGCGGGGAGCCCTCCGAGGCCAAGCGCGGTCCACACTCTGTTCCAGCGCTCCCAGGACCCCACCAGGGCGAGGCGCTGGTTCTGCTCCTCGGGAGTCGGAGTCCCGACGACTCGGTCCGCCGCCGCGATGGCCTCCTCCGGGGTCCTCATGTCGAGGTCGGCTACGCGAAGAGGTTGAAGTTAGGAGCAAAGTATTCTAAGTATTAAAAGCAAGAAGAGCGCGAAGACTTACAAAAGCGGTCGAAGGCCAGCTCGCTGAGTTCACCTCGATCCGAAGCCTGGAAGAGACCCTCCGGCCAAGAGCGCGCGAGGGGGCTTAGCCGAAGGGTGAGGAACTCCTCTGCGAGGTCCCTCATGCTCATCTTCGCTGCCACCCTTCGGAGCAGCGAGATCCTCGATTGAAGGAGACCTTCGCTGGTCTTCACCACCCCTTCGCGCCGATACAAAATATGGGCGTTGGTGCTCCGAAGGGGGGAGTTGGCTCCGACGGAGGCATAGAACCACTCTTGGTCCCACCTCGAGTGCCACTTGTTGTTGACGGCCCTCGCCGGGAAGGCGTCCTGATACTCCTTCCGAAGTTGAAAATTGGCGCTGCCGAAGGCCAGCGCCCTCTTGACGCGGTCCGGCCCCTCCCGCGGCTTCGGTTGGCAGTTGGCATCATGGAGGGCAACGAAGACGTCCGCGCGGCCCTCGCAGCCCTCGGCCCTCATGGCCCACTCAAAAACGGCTAGCCTCGCCACGGCGTTGGGCGAAAGCTGTGGAAGCTCGAGGTTGTAAGCCTTGAGGACTTCGCTCAGCATCCCCACCGCTGGCAGGCCGAGGCCGGCCTCGAAGAAGGCCTCGAACACTACCACCTCGTCAACGCGAGGCCTCGGCTCAGCCTCCGACTTCTCCGGGACCCGAAGCTGGATCTTCGCCGCAATCTTCCCTTCGCAAGCCCTCCGAACCGACTCCTCCGTGGAGATCGAGGCCCTCATCTCCAAGGTCTGCTCGAACTTGTCGGAGGGGGTCCGAAGGTCCCTCGGCCCCATCCGCCTGGGCGCAGTCTTCACCGCCGCAGCCGCCGCTGCCTGCACCTGGGCGGAGCCCGAACTCGAGCCCAAGCAAGAGGCTTCGCCATCGCCTTCTTCAGCATGTCGATGGGACTTCGGCGCGAAGAGCTAAAGCTAAGCGAGGGGGGGGCTCGGAGCGAAGCTAGAAGAGGAGCAGAGCGAGGTTTGCAAGGCAACAAGAAGAGAGCAAATGAAGGTGTGCCGAAGCCGCACGCGGTAAGTCTCTATTTATAGGCGCGGTAAGAATTCCAACCGTCGTGGGCCGAGCCCACCGCCAGATGGGCCCTCAGCGAAAGCGAGCCAGCCCAGAGCAAGGTAACGGTAACATTTTCGACCGTTGCGGAGCCGTGCGGGCTCCCCGAGCCCCGAGGCCGTTCTGACGGTAAGCGCGGGCATTTATTGCTCCCGGATGTCGAGGCCGCCCTCGGTCCAGGCGCCGAAGGTATGCTTTCTCTGTAGTTATGTTTCCAAGTCATTTGTCCTAAGGACGCGTGCACCCCTTCGTTCCGAAGGCCTACACGCGAGGGGCTACTGTTGGGGGAATATATTTCCCTTACACAGGGGCCAAATGACGTCAGCCTCCGACAGCCTTCGGCCCAGAGCCAAGTTCTGTCGGAGCCTGTTTTCTTCGAGTATTATTTCCAGGTCCCAAGATGCTTCCCGAGGCCTGTAGCTTCGAAGCCCCCCAAACCAGGAGGTCCGGCTCGAAGCCCTCCGGAGTCCAGTTCGGAGGCCATCCTCCGGAAGCCAAGCCCGGAGGCCGCCCTCCGGAACCCAGTTCGGAGGCCATCCTCCGGAAGCCAAGCCCGGAGGCCGCCCTCCGGAGCCCAGTTCGGAGGCCACCCTCCGGAAGCCAGCCCGGAGGCCGCCCTCCGGAGTCCAGTTCGGAGGCCATCCTCCGGAAGCCAAGCCCGGAGGCCGCCCTCCGGAGCCCAGTTCGGAGGCCACCCTCCGGAAGCCAGCCCGGAGGCCGCCCTCCGGAGTCCAGTTCGGAGGCCATCCTCCGGAAGCCAAGCCCGGAGGCCGCCCTCCGGAGCCCAGTTCGGAGGCCGCCCTCCGGAGGCCACCCTCCGGAGCCAAGACCGGAGGCCACCCGCCGAAGCAGCACTTCGGAGCCCCCCCTCGGGTGCACTCCGAAGCCCCCTCCGCTCCTAGCTTGTCGTTTAGCTGGTCAAAGGCTGGCGCAGCCTGACACGTCTGTAAAGCTATAAAGCTGTCTGGTACCCGTGTACAGTAGCCAGCCCCCTTTCCCTGTCTACCCCTATGAGCCTAAGGGCCCGTAGAGGGTATCTTAGTCTTTTCCTTAAGGCCTGCGTGCCTATAAAAGCAGGGCCAGGCCCTTGTAATGGGGACACACTGGAGGGGGCCATGAAACCCTGGGGTTACCCTCTCCACTCTAAGGCATACCATGCCAGATCTACCACAAACTGGACGTAGGGCTGTTATCCCCTAGGGGAGGCCCGAACCAGTATAAACCCTCTCTCTCTCTCTGCGAGAACCCATCGAGGTTCATCCTCCACACCATACTCCACCACAGAAAAACCTGCTGGGACTAACGCAATTGTCCCAACAGGTACTCTTCCATAAAATACTTTTAGTACTTGTGTTTTTAAAAAACTTTCTTTGATATCTCCGTACTCATTATCAATCGGTAAATTAAGATTTTTTATACAATTTTTTAAAGAAACTATACTGATTATAAATTATAAAATGTAATATTTAGATCTTCTTCCTTCCTTTTGACCGAGAGATTTTGATTTTTTAATAATATTTTAAAAAAATCAAATCTTGTATCTGATTAGAAAAAATTACAAATCTAGACCCCGTCGGCAGACCACCAGTCCAACCAAGCTGACGTGGCTCTGGTTAGGCCGAACCAGCCACATCATCGCCCTGGCCGCGCCACGCCTCCGTCGGCCCCCGCGCCAAACCGTCTCCCGCCCCCTCGTCGGACGCGTCGCGCCTACCCTCGCTGCCTCAGCCACCCCTCACCTCCTGCACTCACCCGTCGGTCCCCACGCGCCCCGCCCCTCGCCTTCTACGCTCGCCCACCGGTCCCTACGCGTCCCGCCCCTCGCCCGCTGCCCCGTCCATGTTCACGTGGCGTGTGGGGACCGGCGAATTCAGGAGGCGAGGTGGGGCGCGCAGGGGCTAGCGGGCGTAGGAGGCGAGGGGGTGGGGCGTGCGGGGACCGGCGGACGAGCGCGGGAGGCGAGGGGCGGCTGAGACGGCGGGGGGCGTGCGCGGTGCGGTCGGTGGTGTGCGCGGCACGGTTGGGGGCGCGCGAGTTGACGTGGTTGTCTGGTTCGATTTTTGGTGGGCCGAACCAGGTTGACGTGGCTTTGGTTCGGCACTGCATCGATCGAATGAGGGCCACGTCAGTCTGGTTCGGTCGACCAACGTCCAACGGTAGGCTACTTTGGTAAACTTTTAAAAAAATATTATTTAAAAAATCGAGAGATTTTTCGGTCCTTTTCAACTCCAAATTCAGTGTTAACCTTGGTGACAGCTCCTAGTTCTAGGCCCATTTGGCGCAGTGCACTCGAAGAAGGGCTGAATAGCTGGGCCTCGGTGGCCCAGTTGCATGCATTTTTTTCCCAATAACAACTTGAAACCCAACTCTGATAGCTGCAGGTTGCTGAAAATCAGATGTGCAGAGGTTAGTTTTTGCTACTTGTGCACTAGTTCTTAATACGCATCTGGTAGATGATGTGTGAAAAACGAACAATATTCCTCTTCTTGTTGTGTTCTCTTTAATTTAAAGGAAGATTAAACCACTACCGTCAGCTGAGCATCATTATATCTATCATCCGTCTTCTGAAGTTCAGCTGCATCATTTTGACTTCAGAAGTGAACTTGGATTCTGGAGTGATTACATGGAAAATATACTCATATGGCAGGGATACCTGCAAATAATAAAATAAAATTATTTAAACTTTTGATTTTAATATAAAATAAAAAACCACATGGCTTAACTAAATATACTCAATGCACACTCAGCTTCAGATCCAAAAGTTTTAAGTTAGGTTTAACTGGCTGAAAAAAAACTATTAGAGATATGATTATACCAAATGGGGCCTATATTTGTTAAGAGAAGGTCGCCCACTCCACCACTCCGAATAGTTATCGCTTTTTACAGGACACGACTTGCAGAAACGAAAATTAAGTTCTAACACAATTACTGTGCCTCGGTCTGACCTACTGTTAAATTTCTGAATTTCGCATGGGAATTGTTCGATGGATTTCCATGGTTTTCCATGCAGCAAGGAAAGAGAGAGTTCTTGCCTTCTTGATTTGCAAGTGCAAGATTATTAAATCATTTCGCAAATAACAGAATACCCTGTATTATTCTCAAGTGTATGTAATGCAAGTGTTCAGGCAATGATGAACTGGAGTGCTTGTTAGTACTCCTTAATCAAGTGTACCGTTTTTCAAACTCATCTGAGACTTGACATCCTCCAAGGGCTAATCAATCCTGTCAACACTAATCACACGTTTTAGCCCATTATTGACAATGGATGATTACCATCAAGGTGGCCATCTTGTCAAGCAAAATTATTCAACTATGGATAAAGATATATCCACTTGTTGAAGTATAGCATAAGCTCCAAGTCCACTTTGCTAACATCCCATTACCATAAAAGCTGTGAGAAACTGTTGTGACTTGTTAGTTATAAAAATTATAAAGTTATTTGTTATTTGGTTAAAGTATCTATATTCCTATCCTAGAAAGATTCTAAATGGTAGAGATGTGAAATGTAAGAGATGAACAATTTTTATTTTATGCTGGTATAAATATAAACTCTTAAGGTTAGAAAAAAACTAGTTTCATGCATTGGTTTAGCTTTAGCTTTGTAATCATAGGAAAAATTAAACAAAACCTAACTTAGGATCTGAGTATGTGGTGTTTTCTATCTTCTGTATTCTAGTTCATTTCTAGATTCTGCAACTACTGATTCTCATAATCTAAATTCAGAATCTGAACCGTTTGTTTTCACATTAAATTTAGAATCTGAACCGTTTGTTTTCACATCATATTCTAGTAGTGCAAACATGACCTTAATTACTAAGGCCGTTGCTGCCGCTTGTTGGTCGTAGCTAGGTAGAACCAGAAGACCCCATCATCTCACACCTCAATGCTTCACCTAGATTTGCTAAAGCGATCGAGATCGTGTATTCTTTTTTCGATCACGTTTGAATTGGATCCATTTGTATTTTGTACGATCGGAGCGATGACCACAGTGTGATTGTGTGAATCGTCACGTCCTTAGAATTATTCTGTCTCAAATGATTGTATTTGACCTTATGTACTGCGTGTTATCGCATTGACAAAACTGACTTAGTTCCGTACTTTTAGACCAGAGAGATTTAATGATTCGTTATTTTTAAGAACTGATTTCATATTTTTATTAACATGGTTCGTATTTAATTATTCATCTCAATATATAGTTTATATGTCATCGACTAGAGTAACATTATAATTAAGTGTTCATCTTAAAAACGTTGTTTTTTTGCGGAGAGGAACTTAGCTCTGTTTGGGAACACAATTTTTTAAAACCACAGTATTTCAAAAACTATACTATACTACATCCATGACAACACCATAGTTTTGTAAAAAGTGCTTCGTAAAGTTTTCAATATTATAGATTGAATAAAATATTTTTAATACTGAAATTTACTTATAGAGATTTCAGATGGAGTTGTCAAACACTTTTTAATATATAATACTGTAGTATTGCACAATAGTGCAGTATTAGTTCCAAAACTACCAAAATTCACAAACAAAGCCTCGAGGGACCCAATGCTACTGTAGCTTGGATGAACGAAGCACTGACAAAGAGAATTGGATGAGCAATGGCGTTGTTGGAATTTTGTAGATTGGTTGTCGCCGAAAGGGTCTCGGGTCCCCCATCAGGCCGTCGCCGACTTTGTTTTCGAGGCTTGATATGATAAGCAAGGAGAGAGTTCTATCCATTAGGTTTGTTTATTAGCACGCTGGCTTAGCTTGGCACCTTCGCTAGGAGGTCAAAATGTTCAGCTGCAGGAAGCATACATCAGCAACAGTTACTAGTACAATTATAGAATTCAAACTCAATATCAACATCTCTAGCTTTGATATGGCGTTCACTTATATTTAATGTTTAAGGCTTCTGAGTGTTGAAATATAATTCTAAGAGAGGCTGGGTTTGAAATTATTCCAGTAATCAATTTCACATATCGACAAGCAATTTGTTTTGCTAGTACGTGTTCAGTTTCAGCCTGTTTCCAGTCGGGTTTTTCTTTCCAAAACTTTACTACTATCGCACAGAAAATGAACTAATTCCCCTGTAGATTACATGCCAAAAAAATCCAGTGAAATTCATGCCTCCCAAATGAGGCCCATTGATCTCTCGATAAATTTACTCGGTGCATCAAACAATTGAAAAAACAAAACGTAATGCCAACTCTACCTAACGATGAAAAACATTTCCGTCTTGCGATCGATTCCATGGCAGAAGCATTCGTTTCTTGACTCGATCGGGAGGCGACGCTGACGCTGACGCCGCCGCCGCTAGCTGCATGCGAGTTGCAGCCTGCAGGTGCCAGTTCGTCAACGAGGCCGGCTCATCAATGCAACCGGCAGACGCCTACGTATGCGCACTAGCTTGGTGACCGTGTCGCCGGCGGGCGGCGGCGGTCGCTCTGCAGGGCCCCGCGGGCGCCGGAGACGAGAGGCAGTCAGTCTCCCTCGTGTCGCTCGGGCGTTCCGGAAATTTCCAAAAAGTCACGGACACTTGTGCAGAGTGAAGCTAGCGAACATTTGAGTGAGTATTAGAGTACAGCTAGATTTTATATGAACTTATTTCTAATTTAAAAATTACAGATTTTAGATTTAGATGTTTATATATAGGGTCAATTATGGTACCTAAAAGTTAAAATTAATATGGATCGAATTGATTAAGTGTGTTTAAAATAATTAATTAAAAAAATAGGTTAACCGGTTTGATTATGGAAAGTAATGTGTATGCATGTGAGTGTGTCGCCCACACAAAAATTTTGTTAATTATTTCTTTTTTTAGTGCATATAACAACTAATTTGTTAGCATGCAAAGAAATTAATTAATTGATATATGTATGTGTTACCCACACGTATTAAATGAAAGATTATACGACATATTTTCTCTACGAGATAATATGTAAATTAAATCTGAGTCGTTAGAGTGTGACAGGTTTATAAAATTTAAGGTGCCGTGAAATTCTCCATATATATATATAGTCAATAGTATGCATTACATATTTATTTGTTTTTTTACTTCCCTCTCTTACACACCTCACATACAATGTCAATAATGACTCTATTCACGGGTTTACACTAAACTAAAGATTGAGACGAGGTTCAAGACATCATCTCATAAACACGATATATATTTTTCTCGACCATAACGAAAAGAAATCAAGAAATCGGGTGTCGAATATATTTAGATTTTTTGTGTCTAAACAACTAATACGTGATAAAAAAATATACTCAGTTTAATTTGCCTAACTGTTCTCCACCCTGCTATATCGAAATTCCAAAAGTCTAATAGGTCCATCTTTGGGATGTTTGAAAGTGTTCTTGTCGAAATGGACCTAAAAACTAGTATGGAAATGACACCTCGAAGCAAAAACGAATATGCCTCGATCTGATGCATGCATGCAGCCCTGTGCCCCTGTGTGTGACGAGGAATCAAACAAGCAGGAACAGAACCAGGCGTATGCAGGCTCGCAGCATAGAACAATCGCAAGTTCATTACACGCGACGTCTGATGACCATGTGATCAAAAGTTTACGGAGCTAGCTAGCTAGTAGCATACATGATACATTAGCTTCCATCAATCATACATGCAGCTAGAGTATCATTGTCGATGGATAATTGGACTTAAAACTGACGGCGACGCGTGCAATATTCAGACTAGTCATGGACTCATGGTACGTAGTTGTTAATATGTCTCGTCAGATGCACTGATGTAGTTGTTAATGTTTCTTATAAAAGTAATTGAAGTTACAGAAGTTTAACTTAAAAAAGTCTAACATTTGATTGGGAAAGATCACCTGCCGACTGCCGTTGCTAGCTTGCCAGTGTTAAGCACATTCGTACAGCTAGGCAGGCACCTCGTTATACATGGGTGCCTTTCTTCCTAACTTTTCTTTGCAATGCTATTCGCAGCAAGTCAAAGCTCGAAATTCTCCTGCAGATATGGTCCGGTGATGGATCTACGTTGCTTGCTGCTACCTGCTACGTACGTTCTTGTTAGTTGTTCCCAAGAAAATGGCGGATTTTTCTTAGGCTCTTCCGATGGTTCTGCGTAGACGAAGACCTATGACATATTGACATGTACAGTCCATGCATCATGACATCCAATAATCGAGATCATCTCAGTTACAGCATCCATCCATCCATCCATCCATCCATCCATCCATCCATCCATCCATCCATCCATCAATCCGTGGATATATTTCTGAAAGCAGGAACACTTTCCCCGACAGAGCTCAAGAACTTGAGGTGATGTTGCTACCTTCTGTTCCCGCAATGGTCGTCAGGCTGGTACGAGCTACCAGCTGAGAAAGAGACAGCGACGGCAAGCACGCACACAGATACACTCGGACACAACATGTATGGCAATATGCATGGCATGGTCTCTCTCAATCTCAAAGTCTCAAACTACGTTTTCGATGGGCCTGCACCCTGCACCTGCACCCACCCAGCCACTCTCAAGTCGCAACGCTTCGGTTTACTTGCAGTTGCCGGCATTAATTCGACGTGTGTGTGCCTGAACAGTACACAGTTTGCTTTCCAGTGCATCACAACATCTGAATTATTGGTTGTGATTCTGTGAAGCTATGGATGTTTAAGTTGACATTTGACACTCAACGCCTCTATCTGAGATAGCTTACAAGACATGGATTGAGCGGTTAGGGCTTTAGCCCAATCTATAGTTTTTTATTGTTATAAAAAATTGATGTATTTTGTAAACAAATTAAATATTAGTTAAACGTGATATATTTTTTACCTCCATCACTGTCTATGTTATATAGATACTGATGTTGGTGAAAATTAATTGTTTGTTTACAAAATATAATGGAAAGAATATAAAGGAGTTGATATTTTTTATGTAGGTTTTAGTTTGTTTATAGATTCTGCTGCTATCGAGTTTTATAATCTAAAACCGAATCTAATAAAATGTTTGTTTTAGTTTTGACTTATAGTAATTCATCTTATTTTCATAAGCTTGAACAAACGAACCAGTTTGATACAATCAAAAGTGCAGATTATAACAATTCGAAAAGCTGAAATAAATATGGTATAAATTGTTCAAAGAGATTCTAATTTAAAATAGTTGTAGACGTTAGAAACTCTCTAGCTAAACAGAGTTGTCTATTGTATGTTCCGTTTTTTCTTGTGCCAAATCAAGGAGATATCTCAAGGGACTGAAAACACACAGAAGTCCACGCCTCAGAATGTACCCCTCGATCCATACATTTTTGTCCATGACTGATTGCTGTTACCACCTACCATTGATAGCGAAATGTGCTGCTTTGAGTCCATGTCAAGGCATTAATAAAATCAGAATTCTACAATCACAAATCAACTCCAAATCCACCAACTTGTCTTAACCGTCTGTCAAATGCAAACCACGAGCAAACGATATTGTTGTTATAATTCAAAACTGCGCAACATGTTTAAGTGTTTTAGAATCTCGAAGAGTTCGAAGTTTTTGTTAGGGTTCAAACCGTGTTCGAAACTTCTAAATAGATAATAACCTTTGAATACGAGTTGCATTAAATATCACTTGCCAAGATTCGATCCTTTCCACTTCATAAAGGGGAGGATATTTATAGGCACAGTAATGATAGTTTACCTGCTACATACAACTTACTATTACAGTGCTGAATAGTGAATTGCATAGGGTAATTTAGCAATGTTCTGTGCGAACGAAGTAAAACATATGTGTTATCGTAAAAGACGGGGAACACATAATTTCAACGTCACCTTTAGCGATTTCAATACGTGGTCATGCAAACAAAGGAGAGCTTCGGCACGATGGGTGGCTCTGAACCATTGGTCTTCCAAATGACTCCATAATAACTGTTGCTGAAGAGTTGGATTTAACTTCCAAGAGGGCTTTACAATACTGTTTATTAAATACTTATTAAGGTAAAAGTATTTTCACAAATAGGTATAAGTATTTTAACAAGGTAACCATGCAGAGAAACGTGTCCTCGGTACGAACAAGGTAAAAAGTATCATGAGCTGAACATTTTTTTACCATATATCACGTGTATCAAAACATAGACACTTAATTATATTAAATCCACGTCAAAGTCGGACAGACATCGGAAGAACTAATTAAATATTTGATATTGCTATATTTGTGATGCTCTACAATTTAACTAAATTGAAATAATAAATATTATACCATATATTTTTATCATTATATCACATATTTTATTTGCATTAATATTTTTTGATTTTCCATGTATTTTTATTTTTAAAAAATATACATTTTTCATCGTTCTTCTGTTTTTGAAATTTTAAAAAACGGTCGGTCTTCACAATAAATCAATTGGTTATCACGACTAATCGATTAGTTACTCACGTCAAAGTGTAGCCAGTGGTTATCATTGGGTTATTAATTTAAATTGTGTGGTTACCGAACCAAACCACTTGGTTATGTATAGTTTGATTCAAAAAATAAATTTGAATTCAAAAATTGGATTTCGAATTTTGCGCAGTTCAGAACGGTGACCGGCCGGCCATCCGAGCTGGTGAGATACCAAGGCCGAATCGATTGCCACGACCCTAGTAGAAACTTCTCTAGTTAGCTGATTTTTCAGCTGCTCATGCGGTGAAGGACTGGGCTAGCTAGCTTTTCCTACCATTATATTCGGCTTGTGCTTATTTTTCCCACGTTGACAACGAACACCTGAAAAAAATATGGCTCACGAACAAAGGGTGTTTGTTTTCTCTAGTCCAAAATTTAGTTTCATCACATCGAATATTTAGACATGATTTTAGAGTATTAAATGTAGACTATTTATAAAACTCATTCGTAATCGGTGAATTATTCGCGAGACGAATCTAATGAGCCTAATTACACCACGATTTGACAATGTGATGCTACAATAAATATTTGCTAATAATAAATTAATTAGGCTTAATAAATTTGTCTCACGAATAATCCTCTGTTTCTGCAATTATTTTATAATCAGTCCACGTTTAGTCCTTCAAATTGATGTCTAAACATACAATATGATGAACTAAACTTTAGTCTATGAAACCAAACACCACAATCATCCTACACGTAATTAAAATGTTACCGGTTGTTGTTACTTTTACCTAGATATAGACACACCTTGTATTCCGCATACTGAAAGCAATGACTGGAATATTAAACACTTACGAAGTATAGTTCTTCGAAATAGAATAGCTCTCTTTCAAATAAGCTATGGAATATATTGTATAAAACAAGCTAGATTTGACGTGCATCTTAAAAAATGGCTGTACTTATCAAACATCTATAACAATTTAGCAATGTTCTTTCAATATACATCCAATCAAATATACAAAATAAAAGAGCATCGAGCCCTAAATTTCATAACCTTTTATAAAAAAAATCCATTCAAATAAAAAAGAAATACTCCTTGTTAGGGTCATCTGATCAAATGGCTTGTTACGAGCGTGACAAGGAAGCTTCTTCGAACCTGATGCTCCTGCCATGGCCATGGTCAGCTAGGCTAGCTCGTCCTTGTCGTGCGCTTGAAGTATCCAATCACTTCACAGCCAGTTATATAAAAAATCTTGTTTTTATAAAAATTGTTATAGATTTATATAACAATCTTTAAAACTACAAATTATTAATAAAAAATTAGATCGATTTTATATAAGCTACATTCATCTTGAGGGGTGCACATACACCTGTAAAAATTTGTAAAATAAAAGATTTGATTAAACTTTCACTATATATACACCTTTAATAACATATGTTTATGTATCTATTAGAAGTACACCTCATCTAATTTTACTTTAATTTCATAACTATCCAACTAGTGTGCGAGGACAGTAGACAAGCCAAGTGAGAATATAACGATATGCTCCATGGTCAATAGGATAGTTTCAACTGGTATGTACCGGCAGAAAAGAAAATTAAGGAGGGAAAAATACGTGCATGTCAAGTCCGAGCGTGACACTATGCGTGCATGCCACACCATGGAACGCGTCTAACGAACACACGTCTCGCTCGGCCGCACGCGCGAGCATGTGTCGTTTGGACTTATTTTTTTTACAAGGAAAAAGGCAGCCAGTTTTGTCTTGTTTAAATAGTCAATTGAAAACGAGTAAAACTAAGAATACGTTTGATTGAGTTTATTTTATAAGTGTTAAGTGTAAATTAATTATATTAGTTTTTATTTGGTTTGAATGTGCCAACATTAAACACCACGTAATCAGATTATAACATAGTAATCAACCCATTACACTCTAGCCAATCTGATATCAGATTGAGTTACTAGAATACATTATATTTGTCAACCAAATATTGTAACGTAAACATAATACATTATACTTGTTAACTAAACAAATATAATAATTTGATACATTGTTATCACTTGACACAATGATTAATTTCATTATCATTTACGTTAACTCGAGCAAATCAAACACAACTTAAGTTTATACCGCTCGGATGCATAAGTTTAATACTAAATTTTGGACGAATACTTTGAAAATATTTTGTACGGGCCATAATCTCGTCAGACCGTCGAGACAATGAGACGCAGGACAGGGGCGTATCGCTTTCGGAACTTGTCCGGTGTATTGGATGGAGTACGGACAGGCGTGATGGCTGGAGAATCTGGATAATGATTAATGATACAACTATAGTTTAATTTACATGTAATTAATCGTTCACTCGTACAAGAAGGAAACGCCGGAGATGCATCGCCGGGCGTTGCATCTGCAGCCATGCAAGAATTCAATGGATGTTTCTGCCTTTTTGGTGTTCTCCTATGTCAAGGTGTTGCAGGCGGTGCCCCACATCTCGGCCATGTTGGGGAAGTAGCTGGCCGAGAGCTCGAAGGTGGCCTTGTCCGGCTTGTCGGGCTGCCCGGCGAAGCCAGTGAACAGGTCGCCGTAGGGGAACAGCTGCTCGCCGCCCGCGAGCTCGGTGAGGAACACGTCGTCGTCCAGCGGCACGCCGCCCGCTTCAGTCGCGGACGCCCAGCTGGGACCGTACGCCGTGACGGTGGCCGGCGGTGGCACGGGCGCGAGCTCGGTCTGAGGCACCGGCGCCGGTGCCGGCGCCGGCGCGTCGAAGCGTATGAGCTGCGGCGCCGGCGGGTACATGGTGGTGGCGAAGCACGCGTCGCCGCTCGAGCTGGTGACGGACGAGGAGGCGGGCGACAGCGCCGGCTGCGCGAACGTGCATTGGCTATGTGCGCCTGGCGGCGTCGCAGGCGCGGCGGAGAAGGCCCCGCCGGCGCAGCGCGGCTGCACGCACATGGCGGCTTTCTTCTTGAGCTTCGTGTTCCAGTAGTTCTTGACGTCGTTGTCGGTCCGGCCGGGGAGCTTCGACGCGATGATGGACCACCTGACAACGCAGTCATCAGCAAGAGTTTACGGCGTCATTCACAAGATTACTCGCCGCCACCGGTGGCCGCCGATGCAGGATCATTTACCAAAAAAAAAGGAGAAATCTTTATCCCAGCTGCTTAATCACCTGCTTCCGATCGAGTTGTAGAGCGAGCAGATGATTTGGTCCTCCTGCTCTGTGTAGCCGCCGTGCTTGATGTCCGGCCTCAGGTAATTCAGCCACCGGAGACGACAGCTCTTGCCGCAGCGGTTGAGCCCTGAATCAATCACAAGAGAGAGAGAAAACACTTGACATACGAACTCTCGAAAAAAGACCGGAGCTACCCGTACGTGGTCAAAGCTGGAGGAGTGCACTACTCACCAGCTCTCTGCGGGAGGGTGATCCAGTTGCCGCCGATGCCGTGGCTCTGCACGTAGCTCCGCAGCTGGGCATCCTCCTCCGGCGACCACGGCCCCCTCTTCACGCTCGCCTTGTCGCAGCACGGCGCTCGCCCCATGTACCCTGCTCACCGTCGCACACCTCTCGACGACTCGACGTCCACGCGCGGCGCCGGTGGCCAATTCAACGGCCTCACTCGCAGCAACCAAGCGAGATATCGAGCAGAGCTGAGAGAGATGAGAGAGAGAGAGAGAGAGGATAATGTCACTGGCCGCAGCTCATTTGTATTTTGTACGCCAAGCTACAACAAGTACATGACACGGCGGCGACCGAGTGACCGATGGCTAGCTGCTGCTGATGCCGCTGCACGGCTCCTGCGACGAGTTCATTTATAGCGGCCTTAATTACTGGACGGAGACTCGGAGAGGCAGTGCCCTTTCGGAGTTTCGGACGCGAGCTGAGATACATCATGTATACAGCACTCATCCTCCCCCAACCGCCGAGCCGTCACCATCATCGTGCTCCTCTCCATGGTCGTCCCGTGTGACAGAATTAGTAGCATTTCTCCTCTACGGCTCTACTGTTTTTGCATTTGCCTTTGACCAGACGAGTTAGCCATTCCTTATTGTCGATCCGCTAGCGTTAGCTGCTGTAAAAAAGGACGGTTACCAAGTCATAACTGTGATTTACAGCGTGGTCGTAACCGTGATTTTATTAGCCCTGATAGATATCTTTGGTCAATGTTAGGCCTGCTGGTCAATCACTTTGTTTTCACTGTGTATCATTGTTCCCGGGCTATTCATGGTAGGGTTTCATCTCCGAGACGTTTTATGATATTAATTATTATAACACATCAGATTTTTTGCTGACAGGATATTAAATTAACGAAAGAAGAGAAGGAAGCAATATTTCTCTATGACATGATGCTAACTCATTTTTAAGATGGATAAAACGAAATGAAATACCTATTGTGAGCCACATCGTTTCATCATAGAGAAGATATTTAATTCAGTTGCAAAATATTTAATTATACTGGTTAGCCTCAGAAATAGTAAATATAACTCTCTATTAAAAGAATGTATTTCATTCAGTTACAAAGCTTATGTAATATTTTAGAAAACAGTGTTATGAAACCCACCACTTCAATAGTCTTGTACATATCTTTGGTCAATCACTTTCTTTTCCCTGCGTATCATTGTTCCCCTTAGGAGCTAAGCACTCCGTGTATTTTTTTTTATTCTCTCAAAGTGTGCGTCCAAACGCGCTAGGCGAAGGAGAAAAGGCCGGGCCGGAATCGGGGAACTCATCGTCGACAGGTCCGTCAAAACTATTGACAAATGGCAGCACCGTGTTGTTCTCGATCGAGCCACGCGACGATCGATGCCTTTTCCAAACGAGCAATTTACGCCGAATAATTGGTGCATTTGGTTTCGTCCTACGCACCAGTGGAGTAGTGCTGTGGTCCAACCTCCAGGGACACTTTAATGTAAGCATGGAATCATAGCGAGACATGTGAGAGAATTCACAGATCCGAAAGGCTTTTGAGTGTGTGTGGGGCAGCTAGCCTTTGTTTTGGGGCTACGCGAGCCCAATGTATTTGACATCACCATCACATTCACATGGTGGATTGGTAGCACACACCAACTAAACAACACACACGACGGCTACTGTTTTTTAGTCTGTCCTGATGGCTCCTATCTTTTTTTCTTCTCCTCTCCAACTTCTCCAATTGACAAGTCGTGATCAATCGTAATTCCGACGAGATCGAGGCCAGGAAATTCCTCGACTGATATCGAATGGTTGTCGTATCCATTGTGTACGTGCCTCCTATGGACGCCGAGAGAAATTCATGTGTATTTATAGATTTAAATATGCAGATAAATCATGTGTAAATTATTTGAACAATATGGTTTTTATATCATACTAGAAATTATAGATTTAAATATATAGATGAATTCCACAGTACGGGCTCAGTGTAAATTAGTAATACGGAAGAGGTCACGATCTAACGCAACAGTGAAATTCAAATTCAAATTCAAATTCAAATTGCGGCCCACGAAGAAAGCGTAAAAGACAACGAATTTGGGCCGAGATGGCCCAATCCAACCAAGCCGTTCCGGTTGGTCTGGCCCAACTGGCGGAATCGCCACCGGCCGGCCAGGCTGTGCCGCAGTGTCTCTGACCCGGACTCGTCTCCTCCCCTTCCGCCGTGCGGGCAGTTGGTTGCTTCGGTTTGCTCGGCGGAAGGCAGCGCCCCGTCGCTTGCTTCCTCCCCAATCCTCGGCTAGATCTCGTTCGCGGGCGGGGGATCGGGGCGCAGCGATGAGCGTGATCGACATCCTCACGCGGGTGGACTCCATCTGCAAGAAGTACGACAAGTACGACGCCGACAAGCTCAACGGCGCCAACGTCGCCGGCGACGACCCCTTCGCCCGCCTCTACGCATCCGTAGACGCCGACATCAACGAATGTGTCGAGGTCGGTCCCTTCCCCTCCCCCTGTCTCGCCCTCCACTCTGGTGGTTGGCTCCTCCGCTCGATCTGAATCTGGTCCTGTTTCAGAAAGCGGAGGCGGCGAAGCAGGAGAAGAACCGCGCCACTGTGGTCGCGCTCAACGCCGAGATCCGGCGTACGAAGGCTAAGCTCCTCGAGGAGGACCTGCCCAAGCTGCAGCGCCTCGCGCTGAAGAAGGTTACTGCTCTCTACATTGCCCCCTCTTAGTCTGGGTGAATCATGCTAGATCTGCGGATACCGTGACGCGTCACTGGAGGACTCGCTCCCACCTCGATTACTGTAGCAGCTATCATCTTACGTAGCAGGTCTGTGGGTACCTAAATTTAGGATGTACGATTTTTCAATGATGGACTACCAGGAGTTTTTTTCGTTAGGGAAAGGGTTTACCTGGCCATTTGACGCTGATCGAGTTTGAATGGTGAGATTAGTATATTTGATTTTTTGGGGCAAAATTTTGTTTTGGACTAGTAGTCTGTTGAACTGTGACTTTTCTGAATTTTAGCACTGAGTCATAGACTTTTAATTGGATTGCTAGGATGAATACTCTGATTGGGCAGAACTGTGGTGTGTATAGTTTCAGAGATGAACTCATTACAGGATGGAGTGGCATAGTTGTCTGATTGCATGTGATCTTTTAGCGTGAAATGTGTTGTGCATAGACCATATAAAATATAAGGCCTCTTCATCTTCACTTGTCTGCCTCTATTAAAGTTGAGTTATTTATTTTATGTAGACTAAGTTGATGTTGAGCCTTCCAATCTTCTCGGGCTGTTATCACAGAACTTAGTATAACATAGATTTAAACTGACATTTTCATAGAGTTAACTGTGTAAGATTATTTTTCCTTTGTTCTATATTTCTTTCTGTGCATGTCAACTGCATATTTGCATTTGACAGTCTGACATCCTTGTTCTGCTGTTCATGCACACCAGTGTTGGTTATACACTTATACTTAATTTCCTTTTAGAATGACTTATATTATTCAATTTTGTGATATGTGTAAATTGCGCAGAACAGTTTTTCACCTATGTTATTGAAGCCCTAGTTCTCAGTATTTTGTTGCAACAGGTCAAAGGGCTCACAAAAGAGGAACTTGCTACCCGTAGTGATCTGGTCGCTGCTCTACCTGATAGAATACAATTGATACCAGATGGTAGTTCTACCGCGACAAAGAAAAATGGGACCTGGGGTGCCTCAGGATCCCGTACTGGTGGAGCCATTAAGTTCGACACTTCTGGTTAGTATTGCTAATCTTATCGCATGTTCCTTCTGTGTATTGATATACAAAATACACATTATTTTCTTAGTTGGAAAGATCTGTCCAAGTTCCACTCCCCCCTACACGTTACCTAGATTGCACAATGCAGCCTCGTTCTGTACATCTGTCAGTTTATAAGTGAGCCAACTTGTGTCATTTTCAATTCCCAAGTGCACCACTAGAGTGTTAGTACATGTTGTGATTTGCTAACTCTTGTTTCCGCATTAGTACTGCATGTATGCATCATCGAAATGTATTACCATCACATTGACATAATTTGGATTAAGCATACAATCCATCATGCCTAAAATTGTTTGTGGGCAACAGATTTTGTGTCTTTTCTCATCATTTCTATTTTCTGCCCTTTTGAGGGTCATGAAATGACATGTTTCCTCTCTCACCAACTTTTACACACAGATGGAAACTTTGATGATGAATACTTCAAGGGGACAGATGAGTCAAATCAGTTTCGTCGGGAATATGAGATGCGCAAAATGAAACAGGTAATATATTTAATTAACTGAACATGTTTTCGTTCCCTTTCATTTTCTGCCACCACAGGATGTTAGATTCCTCATGTAATATGACCTATGGATTGACAAATTCTGCAGGATGAAGGTTTGGATGTTATTGGTGAAGGGCTGGAAACTTTGAAAAATATGGCGTCTGATATGAATGAGGTCTACCTTTTGTGTTTCATCTCTAATTATACAATACAATACAGAGCGTTGATTATGTAGATCATTGACATTGTACTGAATTTTTGTGATCATTAGGAACTGGATAGGCAAGTTCCCTTGATGGATGAAATGGATGAGAAGGTTGGTTCTCTGAACAACCATCAATTGTTCTTCTGTAATTGTCCAATACCCAGCAATTCTTAGTTCATGATGTAATGATGAATGTAGGTGGATAGAGCCAACACAGATTTGAAGAATACCAATGTGAGACTAAGAGAGACTGTTCTTCAGGTAAAACCTAACACTTCTCTTGGCATTTTTCTTAACTTGTGCTGGGGTAATTGGTTGGGTTGATACTTGTTCATTTCTCCTCCTGAATTGTTATCAGCTGAGATCCAGTCGCAACTTCTGCATTGATATCATCCTGCTCTGTGTTATACTTGGTATCGCTGCCTATCTTTACAAGTAAGTTTTTCGTCTTTCTGGATATGCTTAAATTTCATAGTAGACCACCCTTCTCGACTCTCTTGCACAACATAAGACCATTCCCACATATTCTTTACTTACTACTTGCTGCACGTGTTCTTTTAATCATGCTAATGGCCTAGTCTGTTATTGTTATACCTCTTGCTAATACCGCTCCATTCTTTCGTGTTGCAGTGTGCTAAAGAAGTGAAATTTAATGGTGTTCCTGCAATCAAACTCATGCTGTGGTTGGTTCCCTTACGATTGATCTATGTACCATGTCTTCCAGTGATGGATGAGTTTCGACGTGTCCACGAGCTGTCTTATTTGCAGTGGTATTGTGTTCTTCTGGAGCTTCGATTAGTCATATTGAAACAGTGAGCCGTGTATGTGCGAAAAACATGGCGTCTTTTGTATATCTGCGATTTTAATTCTTAGCAAGGGCACATCAGCATTCCTTATGAACCATGTAAACCTGCTCATGTATATTCGTTGTGTCAGATCTTTGGCCGTGTTATCACGCTGTGTTGGAGCCATCTGAGTCTCTTAGCACCAAAGGTGAGACATTTTTAAGAGAAAAAAACGATAATTTGCCACTTAACATAATGCAATTCTGAGATAATGATATATAGGAGATTTAGATCATTGGCATTTGGATAGTTGTTTCTTGATGGTGGCAAATTACCCACATGATTCTTCAAAAAATCCTTTGAAATTTCCTTTTCCGGAGCAATGTTTAAGTGAGAAAAAACTGGTGAGAATATGATGTTTTTCATCTTTTGTATATTAGTTTATTTATAGATTTTATAGCTATAGTTTTATACTCTGGAGAAAATATTTGTAGAATGTAAATCTATCTCAAATAATTAGATTCTTCTTCAAATTGTGATGAACTAAAATACACCGTGCTGTCGAGTCGCTGCGCCCGTAGCCGCTGTGACTGCGTGAGGGAATTCGCCTCGTCAAAGTCTCGCCTTTCCCAGTTTCCTGTTCGTCTCCAAACCTGTCTGTGACTGGGAGTGTGAGGCGCCTCCCGCCATCCCGATTTCGCTTCCCGCGCCCCAATTCCCGCCGCCGCATAAATCTCCCACAAAAAGCGGCGCCCTCTCTCAAGTCCGCTGCTCCCCCAATCCAGCAACACAGCCGCCGCGTTTCCTCCCCTCCGCAGCGAGCTTCTTCTCGCCTCCCTCCGCTCGGCGGCGGCGGCGGCGGCGGCGGCGATGAGCGCGGTGAACATAACGAACGTGGCGGTGCTGGACAACCCCACCGCCTTCCTCAACCCCTTCCAGTTCGAGATCTCCTACGAGTGCCTCATCCCCCTCGACGACGGTACGGCCTGCTTCCCCTCCCTCCTTCACTGCCCACGATTTCCTTGATGCGCGGCGGCGTGCTAGGGTTTCGTGTGTTTGGGTGGTCGTTAGGTGCCGTTTCGATCCGGTGAAGCCGGCCTTGGGGCACGTCGGTTTTGCTGCATCTAGTTAGCGTGTACAGTCCGGAATATCGACTGGCGCGGGGCTCCAGCATGGGTTGAATTTTCCCCACCGCAGCCAGATAAATATTGTGATGTGAAGGCTAATATGTCGTGCCAATTTTTGTTCATGTTGAATGATGCATTTGTGCAATGGAGGAATGCTCCATACTGCAACATGTTTTATGTAGTGTCCAACTGACAAACCAAATGAATTACTTGTTTGTATGTGCATCTGTTGATTCATGTCCAAAATAATCGAGTTGTAGAGGATTAGGTGGAGGAAAGGCTATTGTGTTAGCCTTTCTCGTAGAAGCTGCCTGCTTGGCCGCAGCTTGCAAAAGTGTGCTGAAATGGAAGTTAGTGCTCTTTTCAGTTAGATTCTCCTTTTGCCTTAGTCAGGGATCACTTCAGAAGTGCAATATTAGTTTTGTTGCGAAGTTCTCTATTATCTGATACTACATTGGATATGTTCTTTGCTCCTCATATCAGTGTGGGGGTATGTATGAGATCGAACCTATTAGTCTAAGCAGTTTTTATATTGATATTCTCCATGTCCACTGCCAGGATGTTTGGTGGTGGTGCTACCCTTTTCCTATATGCAGTAGTAGTGTAGCGTAATAGTAAAGGGCGAAAAGATGCTAAAGTCACTTGCCACACTTGACGCAAATGTCGTAAAAAATTTTGAGCCCGTCAATTGAATGTGCGGTGTATACATTTTTGTAAAATAGTTGACTATATACTTATAACGAATTTATACTTCATTGCTCTTTTTGAGGGCTTAGTGAACTGCAGTTGTCAAAATTTTATGATGTTCAACTTGTCATAGTTGAAGTTTTACTTAAGAAGTCAATCTCCCTTTACAATTGTCTTTGATTGTGTAGAATGTTCTAGTTTTCTTTTGTTAACGATCCTTCTGCATTCTTGATCGTCTAACTCGCTGGCATCTCTGGGATGCTAAAGGATTCCTTGAGATCATACTGTCTTGAAAGGCCATTTTGTGCTTCAGGTCATTATCAAGGGACCAAGAAGTGTTCAGACTTCAGAGATGTTTTCCTTTTGTGCTATAGTAGATAGTAAATGTGTTATCTTTCTTGCTCCTCTGTTCTCTTGGTCCCAGTTTGTTGATAATCGCACAAAGTAACATGTTGTGTTGGTCCATACTCCATGGCACAATATGTTGTATGATTGGGCTTACATACATATACTGCCTAGGCATTCTACACATGTGATCCAATAAGTGTAAGGTACCTTTGGTGTGGTTTTTACTATGAAACATGCAATTTTCCATCTAAATTAAGCTAGTTTTACTTGTCATGCATTTCTCTAGAGTATGCGATAACTGAAGTGTTAATAAAAAAATTGGTGACTGATCTTTTAGATCTAGAGTGGAAGCTTATATATGTTGGATCTGCTGAAGATGAAAATTATGACCAACAACTGGAGAGTGTGCTTGTTGGCCCTGTCAATGTTGGGACATACCGTTTTGTTCTCCAGGTAAATTTTGTTTCGTTGTACTGAATACTAATTGATTGATTCCATTATATCTTGGTAATGCACAATGGATCCAGAAATCTTACCGATGGTTAATGGTTTCATTCCTTGTTCAGTTTTTCTGTATCACAATAAGCCTCTAAAATTTGATTTTAAAACTAATTTTTGCATATATCACTTCCATTTCAGGCTGACCCGCCAGATCCCTCAAAGATCCGTGAAGAGGACATAATTGGTGTTACTGTGCTGCTATTGACATGCTCTTACGTGGGACAAGAGTTCATGAGAGTAGGTTATTACGTGAACAATGACTATGATGATGAGCAATTACGAGAAGAGCCTCCGGCAAAGCTTCTGATAGACAGGGTCCAGAGGAACATTTTGGCTGACAAACCCCGTGTCACCAAGTTCCCTATCAACTTCCATCCTGAACCAAGTACAAGCACCGGGCAGCAGCAGCAGGAGCCACAGACGGCTTCACCGGAAAACCACACAGGCGATGATGTAAGTAAACCCAGTACCGACCAATGATCAGAGTGAGGATACTAACATTTTGATGTGTGTGCCCTTTGGGTTGTCATGTGATGTTTTGGTTGTGGCATTTATGCTTCTACATTGTCCAAGGTTGTCATTGGTGCCTTGGTGGGTTTCTTTCGGAAGGCAAATGGACCCTAGTTCTTGGTAGCTGTTGAAAACTGTCTGTTATCTTGAAATATGGATGTTTCCTTTGACAAGGGTACTTACGTCTGTTCTGTTTCAACTTTCAAGTGCTGGATTCTTACTTTGTCTAGACCATATAGGATGCTGCAGCCAAGAAGTACCCATTGAATAGTCATGGGCTATCTGTTTGTGGTCTAGATTATTGTAACTAACCAGGATCCTTTTGCGCACTAGTGGAAGTTAAACGGTATGATCTGTAATCGAGCTGTTTGTTCAGCCTCAGATTGCATTTAACTGTTGATGGATTACCATGGGCTTCTGGACTTATGGTGTCAGGAATTAGACTATGTATGTTATATACTCTCCCCTGTCTAGCTTCTTATTTTTATTGAGCTTTATCAAATCACTATAAAAATCTTTGAAAATTTTGAATGAGTAGTTAAGAATATTTAGATCCACTCTAGGCGTGTTTTTTTTGTCTCTGCCTTTGCCTCATCATATTTTATCCTTGCATTCGATTGGCCTGCTTGTATGAACAGTTTAACTAAGTTCGGCTGGGCAATGAGGATATTTTCTGGCAGTGAGGTTCCCTCTCACCACCCTTTGCAACCATGATCCTGACTTGTTCCTCATAGAATAGGCTGAGATCGTGAGCTGTTAAACGAGACCTAAATGATAAGTTTGCTCTATTCCCGAGTCTTGTCATGGAGAAAACCCTTGTGAATAAGGTACTTGGTACTTGGTGGTGACTGGTGGTAGAGGGCCTAAGGCGGTGGCATTGGGGTGCAGCTAGAGATAGGCGGTGGAAGGAGGCAGACGGGCGGGGTGACCTAGGGTTCTGAGAACATTCTTGTCCTTGCTTAACCCAAAGGAGAGAAGATTTTTTATACGTCGTCCGCGCAAATGATAAATGATCAAAATATACAAACTGCTGAAGTGCATGTTCATCCTACCTCAGTGCCACTGCCAATGGTCTCTGACTGAAGCTGCAGCGATCGCAGCCTCACACCATGGCCTGAGCTGGAGGAGATCGACCGAGGGAAAAAGGTTCCGCATTTCGCTCTGCATGCTGCCTGCGCCCGCGGCCTTATCCGCTCGTCGTTACACTTTATCTGAAGCGGTGAAGCGTGAGGCAATCGGACGCTCCGTGCCTCCGTTCGTTTGGTTCGGCGTGCATGGACGGATGCGGTAGCCATGTCAGTCACGCTGCTGCTCCAGTGAGCGCCCTCGCATGGTCGCATGGCGCCCGAGGCAACCGACGTCTTGGCGACAGCGACCATCGGCTGCCGCAGGTTGTTTTCTGAAGAACTACTGAACTAGTACTCATGGCGCCGCCGCCGCCCGCCGGTTGATGCAGGCTGCTGCATCAGATGTTCATGTTCAAGCCAGCCAAAAATGTCACGTTGGTTTTCAGTTTTCTACGGATCTTTGAGCTTAATTCAGACGGCGCGAGCGTGCTCTCTCCTCTCACGAGAACACTGCAAAAAACATATCCATACCCAGAACTCCTTCTCTGTCATGCCAAATTGCCAACCATAGACATGGCCCATGGGCAGCATCTGCAGGTGATATGCCCCTAGCAACCAGGGCCGCAGGAAGAAGACGATGCCTGTGTCATGTGTGTTGCATGCAGTCGTGAGCCGGCACGGTACAATTTCCACAGTCCCTGGCTGGTAGAGTGGTAGGAGTGGTAGCGTTGGCCTGTTGGCTTTGGCTATCTTAGCTGCAGCTCACGCAGCCATGGCCCAGGAGCCAGCCCCTTGTTTTCCTCTGCTGCACGCGGATCAAGAAGCCGCGATGTGATGTGTGAAGCGATAGCAGGAGCTAGGGCGGAAAGGGCAAGCCTTTTCTCAAGCAATTATTCCGCAAGACGGCTTAGGGCTAGCTGACGAAGTGCCAAGACGAAAGCACCGGCAAAACAACCTGCCCGATTTGTCTACTTCATCATCAGCTTAGCTTTTCCCAACCGGAAAGCTCAAAGGCATGTGCCGCTCCCATATCGAACGACCAAAACTCACTGTTTTGGAGAGCTCCAGTTGCTTTCAAACATTTTCATAATTTGAAGATAAACTATATATAATTCGAAAGCTGAAAATATCGTCAACCGCTTTTAAAAACCAGAAACTTTAAGTACTACAGCTCTTCTGTTCAATTGATAGCTCGAGACATGCTTTTATGGCTCGCGAGTCGCGATGCATATTATTGCATGTCCCTTTAATTTCGTTCTGCTTTGTCTGCCTCGTGACGCATATTTGAATTTTAAAATATAATTTCAAAAATTATTTTAGGACTTTTCTCGTCTTTTAAGCTTCTGTTATTTGAAAAAAGGGAGAAACCAACACGTCTGAATCAATTTGGATACCTTTTTTTTATCAAAGTTTTACCCTAGCCCCATTTGGCTATATTTTAACCCCCATTTTTATCTTTTGTTTCACTTTATACCATTTTTAAAATCTATTTACGCATCAAGTTCAAACAAAGCGTGACACTATGATATGATAGTGTTCCTTGAGCCCGCTACACATCTCCATCATAATAGTATTATTGAGGAAAAAAGGTGTTCTAAAGGAAAAAAATATATCTAAAGTGAAAATGTATAAAAAGAAATATAACATAAAATATGCTCGTCCAAAAATACATGTGTTTTTAGACTTAAACATATATACGAGAGCGCTATTCTCCGCCACGTGTATAGAATAGTTATTCTATACCGACCACGAAAGTACTACTTTCAATAGTAAATTTTTTCCGTAGAATATCAATTGAGTATTATTTTTTTCTTAGTAATAAATTTTTCAGTAGAATAATTATTCTAAACACATGACGTATGATAACATATATATATATAATATTTCCCGTGAGTGAGTGTTCACAAGTATATACGTGGTCAATAAAGTTATAGAATAGTATTTCAGAGATAAAGTGATTTTTAATATATTTAGGATAATTTTAAAACTTTAAAATAACTAGATTTAGACTGTTTTTTGTTTCTATAATCGAATTCGGCATCTTAAATAAAAAATAAAAGCGACGTCACGAACGTTTTCTAAATAAGTCGACTTTTTAACCCGCCCCTGACCGCGAGAGTCCTTTCCCATTAAAAGCTCCGCCCGGGGGCGTGAGACGCAGAAACCAAGACGACTACGAGTACGAGAAGAGGAGGAGAAGCAGCCCGGTAGAGGCGAGGACGAGGACGCAACGCACGTACACGCGGCCGCCATGGAGGAGAGAATACCCTTGCTGTCGCAGCGAGTCCCGGGGGACGGCACTGCTGGAGTAGGGGGAGGAGAGGAGGAGGACGGCGGCGGCGACAGGTGGTGGAGCGGTGTGGCGCGGGAGGCCGGGAAGGTGGGTTCCATGATGCTGCCCTTGGCCGCGATGAGCGTGGCTCAGTCAGCCGTGCAGGTGGCGTCCAACATGATGGTCGGCCACCTCCCCGGCGTCCTCCCGCTCTCCGCCTCCGCCATCGCCACCTCCCTCGCCAGCGTCTCCGGCTTCAGCCTCCTTGTAAGTTTCGACTCTCGCGCGCGCCTCTACTGTTTTAACGCATGGCGTGTGCGCTTCTGATATTTTGAAATAAATCATGGGCGTATCGTAAGTAGCAGTGTGTAAACCTACAAAAAATAAGATTCAGATTTTTCATAAATATAGATATAAAAAACGACAAGAGGTACTATTCCAATACTCCATGATTAACTGTACATGCTGATATTGATTTTTTTTCATGTTTACATAATCTGTGTCTACTACATACATGTGTTTGTTTGGAATTTTTGAAATATTGCAACATGGTGGGAGACTGGGAGTTGCTAAGGGGGGCTAGATGGTGGAGTTGCAAACTTCTGTAATTTTATTGATAAATTGAACTTGTCCACATAGATGGTAAGCTAGTGACCTAGTCATGATTTCATATGCTAGAGTATAGCTCTAAAGAATGCTTGTATAGAGGCATACAGCCTAGAGGAAAACAACATATGCCTTATTAAGGATTTTACTTTATCATTCTGACAGTTTTCGGGAAGCATACTTTTCTTTTTGTTAATTGTTATCTTCAGTTGTACATGATGTATGTTCTCTGAGTATGTTATCTTAAATTCTAAACCCACCATTACAATTTGAATATTGTGTTCTTATAAAACAGGTTGGAATGGCAAGCGGATTAGAAACTCTAAGTGGTCAAGCTTATGGGGCAAAGCAGTATGACAAGTTGGGAGTTCAAACCTACAGAGCAATAGTTACACTTACAGTAGTCAGCATTCCAATCTCACTTCTATGGGTATTCATAGGCAAAATCTTGACCCTAATAGGTCAGGACCCCTTGATCTCACATGAAGCTGGAAGATACATAGTGTGGTTGATTCCAGGACTCTTCGCATACGCAGTCTGCCAGCCTCTCACAAAATTTCTGCAGTCTCAGAGTCTAATATTTCCTATGCTCTGGTCCTCCATTGCAACTTTGCTCTTGCACATTCCTCTTTCTTGGTTATTGGTGTTCAAGACCAGCTTGGGATTTACTGGAGCTGCTTTAGCAATTAGCATATCGTACTGGTTAAATACGTTCATGCTCGCTGCATATATCAGGTTCTCAGGTTCTTGTAAGGCGACTTGCTCGCCTCCTACAATGGAGGCATTCAGAGGAGTCGTTCTGTTTCTGCGGTTAGCTTTGCCATCTGCACTAATGTTATGGTAATTACAGTTATATGGTTCAGTGTATACTCGTTTTATGTAGAAGTTTTCCTTATTGGGTTAATGGATCTTCTTATGTAATTCTCCAGTTTTGAATGGTGGTCATTTGAGATCCTTATTCTCCTGTCAGGACTTTTACCCAACCCAGAGCTGGAAAGTTCAGTCCTTTCCATATGGTACGAAGCTAAGAATCCTCGGCGTTACATTCATATTAATATATGCACTCTTGAGTCATTTTTACATGCGTCCTTTTGTGCAGCTTGACGACTACCAGTTTGATGTATAATATACCATATGGTCTTGGAGGCGCTGCGAGGTATAGAGGCTAAACGACTCCTGTGAATCATCCTTCTGAGAGAGCTCATTTATTAATAGCCTCCCGTGTTTTGTTTAATGAACAGCACTCGAGTAGCAAATGAGCTAGGTGCTGGGAATCCTGAAGGAGCTCGATCGGTTGTTCACCTTGTGATGTCTATTGCTGGGACTGAGGCAGTTCTTGTTACTGGAGCACTTTTAGCATCACAGAGGATCTTGGGTTATGCGTACAGCAGTGATAAGGAGGTTGTCACATATTTTACCTCCATGGTTCCTCTTGTGTGCATCTCGGTTGCTGCTGATAGCCTACAAGGAGTTCTATCAGGTTACATTTCCCAACATTTTATTTCTGTCAGTTCTACATTCCCTATAGAAGAGTAAAAAATGGAGGCTCTTTCAGATATGCCTGAAGTTTAAAAAATTGATTCAAGTGGTTGTTATAGTTGTTGTTAGCCAATACATTTACATCATACAATATCATTTAGCCCATCAGGACAAACAATATCTTTTACCCTTAGTTTGATTGCTTAATTCAATCTGTGCGCTTTTGTCAAATTTGTATCAAGACCTCAGGTAGCAAGTTAAATTTCAGTCACGCCGGTGTTATAAAGACATACCAGGTAACTTGCCGCTTCTTATTGTTCCTTTGTTCAACGAAACTAATGCTATTTTGTGTTGTGGAAGCCGACATGGTTACTCGGGGAGTTACCTGTTTGTTCCTTCAAACATGTGCTCTTACGTGAACATGGATGGTGGTGTTTACATCAACACGCATCTATCAGCGATGTCAACTTATGTGGGCTCCACTTCACTAAGTATGCAAATCCACCTTTCCCGTAGATAGTGGTAGACTGGTAGTGTGCCACTGCTGTTTGCTTCACAGGTCTATTTCACTGTTTGTGCTTCTGAACAGTTGTGGGCATGCCCAAATAATGAACTGAACTTGCGATAGCACACCTCATTCAGCTATAGCATGGAAGCATTCTGCTGTCTCTCTTCTCTCTAGAAGATTTTGTGAATATAGGTATGCAAAACATCATTGCTTAATACTGATACATATTGTTTGATGTTCATCAGGTGTTGCTCGTGGTTGCGGGTGGCAGCACTTTGGAGCCTATGTTAACCTTGGATCATTCTACCTGGTTGGCATCCCCCTAGGACTATTTCTTGGGTTTGGTCTGAAGATGGATGGGAAAGGGCTTTGGATGGGCATCGCCTGCGGTTCTGTATTGCAATTCTTGCTTCTCTCCATCATTGCATTCTTCAGCAACTGGCAAAAGATGGTTCGTTTCTTTATCCGAAACTTTCGCAGCTTCTGTCCAGATCAATCTTGATCACACGAAAACTCAACTATGTTACTTCCACTGACCTGCTGCAACTTCTGCAGACCGACAAAGCGAGGGACAGAATTTTTGGTGAAACGCTGTCGGAGAAGCAATCCTTGGTCTAATTCTGCCACCTGATCCGTTGACGCAAACTGAAGCGAATGATTGGATCATACGGAGGGCAGTGTTCTCTTGCTCCGAGGGCTTCTCCGGATGTATATGGACTCTGTTGAAACTCTGAAAGTAAACCAGTGTGCATAGTTGAACTGTTGCATTTTGTCGGAACTCAGTACGCGAAACAGTGGTGATATATATGTATGAATATATTGCGTTCCTTTGGCTATGATGTCAATGTGTCATACTGAATCTGCATTAGAGCGACCTGGGAAACATTTCCACCCAATATATAGTCAAACTTGCCATTATGCATGGACAAAAGAACAAAAGGCTAATCGTTTGGTCGTCAGTCTAAATTCCATACGGTTCCCTTATGAATGTACTACGCATCAGTCGCACGAAATTTGTGTAGGATGCGAAAATATATAGGCCACAACAGACAGGTTAACAGGTTTTTCATGGAAATCGTGGCCGTTTCAAAATGGGAATACATAAAACGGAATATCTGTCCATTTGACCATCCATACCATACTATCATGTAAGGCCATTTCACAAATGCAGAGGTTAAGACTTCGAACACCAGAGCGTGCAGGAAGCTCAGCTACAGCCATTGCAACAACAAAAAAAAGATACATACGCTGCCGCTGAAAAGCCAACCAAATTATCTCCAGACTCCAGACTCCACGGTTACACTCCAACCCTACATGCTGTTGGTCTCATTTTTTCAAAACAATTTATTCCATGTTTATGTTTCTTGTTGAAAATCATCAACAGAATGGTGGGAGAAACACATGATGACATGAATGGACTGGCTAGCGTGTTGAAGATCGTTGGGCCTTCACAAGATCAATTAACATTAGCAGAGTCCCAGACTGCACGAGCCCGTCAGATATCAACACTATAAATCCGCATCGGCATCAACCACAAACCATGATAAACACAGTTAACAACTGTAAATTGCACCTGCACTCAACAAAGACAGCAGATTTAAAACTTGCACAACATGCTAACAATATTTATTGAAAGCAACTTCCAAATATGGCTCCTTTTTTCCTAAAAAGAAGCCCGGCTTCTTTGCAACCAAAAGCAGATTAATGGTAAGACTTTTATATTTCTATTGAAACGGTTCTAAAGCCAAGTCTGACAAAAACACAATGAAGAAAACCCTAATATAATCTTCAAAGTTAGCTTCTATGATTCAAGTTTAGCTGCTGCTTTTTATAGGGTATATCGAAGCATTTGCCAGATAGTTAAACATCTTGGCAACTTTTTTAAAAATTGGTACCTACCATACAATTCCCTTATGCATGTACTAACTGAGGTCATTTTAACTAAATTTTCTAAACACATCTAGAAATGGCAGATCACAATTTCACAAATTTATAAGATCACCAATTTCACCATGTTCACATCTCCAGCACGACAGATTGCCAATGCGAAAGTTCACAAAATTACCATTTTGTCATCCGGCGCCTCTCTGGCATGAAAGATCACAACTTCGAAAGCTTACATATCACCATTTTCACATCGTCCAGCATAACTAGTTAGCTACAGACTTGCAGACATTTGCACTAGATTGATGCATAGTGGAGCATATCACACTTTGTTCAACAAATTATTTTGAAGAGTATTACCACACAGCATTGATTTATCCACGGTAACTGTCAGTATGCATTCAAGTTGAATCAAAATCGGAAAGGGAATTTGCATCTCACCTTGAAATGCATGGGCTGATCAGTCCATGACGACCTTGGCGCCGATGGCCTTCATCCGCTCAATGATCGCCTGAGCCTCCTCCTTCGCAACGCCGCCCTTGATCAATGCGGGCGCCTTCTCCACTAGTTCCTTGGCCTCCTTCAGGCCCAGGTCCGTGAACGTCCGGATCTCCTTGATCACCTTGATCTTGCTTGCCGCGTCGAACGCCTCCAGCCGCAGCTCGAACACTGTCTTCTCGGCCGCCGCAGCCGCACCAGCTTTCTCTCCAGCGGCGCCCGCACCCGCCGCGCCGCCGCCACCGAGGCCCGCGGCGGAGTTGAGGATCGCGATTGGTGGGGCAGAGGGGATTTCGAGGCGGCGGAGCAGGAGGGAGGAGAGCGCTGCGGACTCGGCGAGGGTGAGGGAGGAGACGTCCTCGACGAGGCGCCAGACGCGGTCGGTGGGTGGGGGACGGGACGTGGAAGTGGGGTCGAAGGTGGAGGGGTCATAGTCAGTGGGGAGTTTTCGGACGTCGATGAGTTCCTCTGCGGCGGCGGTGGAGAAGGCCGGGGACAAGCGGCCGTGGCGGAGGAGGAGGAGGCGGTGGCCGGAGCGGAGGAGGGAGGAGGCCATGGCGGCGAAGCTAGGGTTCTGGGGCCAGTGGGTTGATGCTTTGCGGCCTTGCGGGAGTTAGGTTTTGAAAAAAAAAAATCGCCTTTCCGAAATTGTAGATCTGGATGGACCTAATTTGGCCCATAAAGAAAGCCCATCTTTATAGATTTTTAGAATGGGCTAAGCTAAGCAGCTTGAGAGAGTTTGGGTCTATTTGAGAGCCATCTGAATTAACAGATATTTTCATCTAACACACTTAGCTTATCTTAACTATATTCTGTCTGCAACCCAGTAGTGCAGTCCCATATCCTATAAAAAAACCGGTCAAAACTTATATCTTATGAAAACCACTCGAACCGGTCACCGGCCCGCCATGAACCGCCCGGCTGCACACGCAGCGAGCAACGCGACGTGCGCCCCGCGCATGCACCAACTAAAAAACCGTGAGAAAGAAGAAAAATAAAAATATATAAAATATATATTTTTGCATTTCAGTTTTTTAATTTTTTTTATTTTTACGCAGATGTACTAATTTTGTGTAAAAACACTTAGATTTCTAAAAAATTATACAGAAACGTGAATTTTACGCAAATACCCTGTTGCAAAATAAATTTTTATTACAAACGCAGACATCTGACTAATATATTATTATATTATGCAGAGATGCATGATCAATGCACATCCGTCGATTGGCATCTCATGTATATATATCTGGATTATTTGCATACTTTCAATTCGGCCTCCATCTTGATATTATTTGGTTCAAATAGACTCCGCCGAGAACGAACAGTGCCAATAATGTAAGCAAGTTAGGATATACACATACGAGATCAAGCAGCTGAAATCACGCTAGCTCCAACCGAACGTCGTCTAAATTAAAGATCGAACGACATCAAACCATCGTTAATAAGCTAGGTTCCATCCTAAAAAAAACGCAATGGCAACGAGTCGGAAGCGGGAAGCTCTTGATCTTTTGCAGTACGTTACTGTATCAGTTGGCATGCTAGATTGCCGTTTCGTGAATGCATGCATGCATGGCTCGCTCGATCGGTCGTACGCATGGTCCTCGACGTACTCCTGCAGCAACAACGCATTCCCCCAAATAACCTTTTTTTCGTCGGCGATTTGGTCCCAACGATCTTATTAACCACGCTAGCTAGCTGCCGATTGCATCGCGGATTCCATATATGCATGCAAGCTTAGCTGCTTGTCTGCTACCATCACACACGGAATACCGAATTAAACTAGTGTCGGTTTGTTTAGGTATACACTTATAGATGTCGGTTTTTTCGCTGACACACCACAAAAACAACACAGAAAAGTCGGCACTGGAATTATATATGTCAGGTTTAAAATCGATACCTGAAACAACTATGTATGCAAGCACTGTGCTGAACTGCTAGCTTAGCTGATTATATAACCGGTACTAAAGCTCTCCCAGGGCCGAGTAAAAAACTTATAGGTACCATTTTTTTTACAAGAACCTACACACATAATAGTAGTACTACTCTATGTGTCGATTTGTTATAAAAATCGATATCTATATATATATAATGGTACCATATGCTGCTTTGTCTGCTATCTCCGTCTCCGAACCAACCAACCAACCATAAGGTTCATTGTTTTGCATTATCAGCTTATTAGCACCAGCATTCATGCATGCATGCATGCACGCACGAGGTTAGTAGTACCACTACGTGGTCCATTTGATGGTCCTTGATCTCCCAATGCATGCTGCGCTGTATATGCAGCTTCCTCGATGCAAAATTGCGAATCAGATCTGCGAGGTTGTCACCTGCGATCGAATCTCAAGCCTAGTGGAGTATGGTACTATGGTAGTATTTTACAGCTTAGCTTGCATGATCATATTCATATCGGGGCCCGAGAGGGGGTTGCAGCTTTGACATTGCATTGGGAGGCTTATTAACACGGCAGTGAAATAGCTTCTCCGTGTAGTTGACTGCAGAGGGTAGTCGCGGTCCGCCTCGTTCGGCGCGGATCGAACCGTGCGGAGATTTAAAAAGGATGCGGAGGTGAGCTCTATTGTGTGCGGAGCCTACCAACGAAATTCAATAATGCGGAGACTGCCTATTGATAGACACTTACGACTTAGGGTTCTTAGGATCGTCTAGGGTTAGAGCTAGCAGGGTAGAGCTTAGGTATGGCATACCTTTTCCTTCTAGCCAGTGGGGACGCCATGGCGATGTGCTGTGGCGTCGTAGAAGTCCGGCGAGCGGCGCTGGCGGAGAGGTGAGGAGCTTCCCGTTGCTTCGGCACGGCTTAGATCGGTAGCCAGAACAATGGGTGGAGTTAGGCGTGTGAACGACCCTGTCCACACGCCCAGCTTGCCCTTCATGTGCCGCGCAACAGGGGCCCTCAACCAATTCGGTTGGGGCGCCCCCGATCAGGGCGCCTGAAGACTAGGAGGATTAGTTAGGGCTAAATCCGAGTTCCAGGGAGGAGAGGGACTCGGTCCCCCTCTCCTCCCCGAGAGCTAATCTCTAACATTCTCCCCCTAGATCTCGACTTAGTTCTTAACTTAACTTAACATTACATCTATTCCATCATAGATTAATGCATAAAGCATGCTGCAACATAATAGTCAGTTACGTACTATATGACTCAACAAACTACAATGCACATTTCTATTTTGAAACAGTTTCTCAACTCATTTTGGGCCCTCATAAATCCATAGATCATAGGCTTACCTTAAACCCATGTCGACTAAGTGTTCTCTGAACACATTTGGGAGGTAAGCCTTTTGTGAGCGGATCCGCAAGCGTTCGCTTGATACTTATATGCTCTACTTATCATTTGATCTTGGATTCTCTCCTCAACAATATAACACTTAGCTTAGATGTGTTTGGCAGCAACACACTTCTTATTGTTATAGGAGAATTATACTGTTGACTCATTACTACAGTATAACTTAAGTGGTTTAAAAAAATGCTATCGACCACTCTTAAAAACCGGAATAAATTTCTTAAAAACATAGTGCCTGTCCGGTGACCTCATAACATACTACAAAATCGCATACATCGTGGAAGATGTCGTCACAGTTTGTTTGGAGCTTTTCCACGACACAGCTCCCTTTGCGAGTGTGAATACACAACTTAATGTGGACTACTTAGCATTTACTCATCTCGCAAGGTCTTAATTTGAATAACCCGCAATTGCTAGGTTATTTAATCTTTCATACATTAGCATGAGGTCGTTGTGCCTTATATAAATCTTAAGGCTTTCTTAATTTAATCCAGCGATCTATTTCTGGATTCCTGATATCTGCCAAGCATTCCGGCGGTATAAACTTAGTCAGGGCGAGTACATAATTGAGCATACATTGGCTTCCGACAGCAGAAGCATATGGAACCAATCTAATTTGATCGATCTCATATTGGTTCCTGGGATACTAAAAGTTCCCAACTTATCACCCTTGACTATCGGATCAGGCGATAGCTTATACGCATGCATACTATATACTTTATCAGTATATATTCTAGTATGCCGTATGCAATAATCTTAATACCCCTTAATGGTAATCTTAGAGAAACTCTAGTCCTAACATATATAAAATTTCTCCAAGATTCTCAATGTCAAAATGAGAGGACAAAATTTCTTAGTTTCTAATATTAGATGGACATTACCACTTGCAAGCGGAATGTCATCCACATGCTAAATTGGGAAATAAATTTCCCATTCTTAAACTTAGACAAACACAATTGTCCTCTTCATTATTCTTAAACCCAAAATTTTCTAATAGTTTAATTTAAATTTCAGATACCCTTACTTAAAACTTATTTAGATAAAACAGTATCATAAAATTTCCTTTTAAATGTTTTGTCATATAGACATTCTCATTTAAAACTTATTGAAAATGTCATCTTTATATCAATCTGACGCAGTTCTAAGTCATAATATGCCTTAATGATTCTTAGAGAATCCTCAAATAAGACATACAAAAATGTCTCATTAATCTGCTTCTTATCTGAGTTGGTACATTATTTACTAAGTTAGAGAGTTGTTCCTTTACTTCTTCATTAGCATCATCTAGAAATGTAGATTCCTGAACAACAGAAGCCTCATGTACAATAGATGTTGCTAATGAAGGTCCAAACTCAAGTGTTGGACAAAAGGATACTACCATAGGTACATAGAAAATTGTTCTTGAATCATAGGAGTGGATTCACTAACCCACTTCTCTTCAAGGTTAATTTCTCTAAGTACCGTGCTCCCCCTGATTAAAGCATCTTCTAAAAAATGCATATCTCGTTTCTACAACTTAACATGTCTGTTAGGACATTACAAAACGATATCACTTAGACTTATCTTTGCAGTCAATAAAATTGGCAACTTACTGTCTTAGGACTTTAACTTATTAATATTTGGGTTAAAATATAGTCTTAGCAGGACGACATACCCTTATTCTAAAATAATTTAGAAAATGGTATCGTCTTGTCCATAATTCTTATGATGCTTTTAGGCACAGACTTATTAGGATCCAATTAAAATTATGAATGTTGGTTTTAATGCCTTCATCCACAAATTAATCGGTAGAGTGGAATAACTTACCATACTACTTACTATGTCCACTGGAGTGCGAGTGCACCTTATAGCCACTCTATTTTGCTAAGGTATACCCGATATAAATACCAGGCTATTTTGCCATTTTCTATAGAACATTGCAAAAGAGTTCGAGAAATCGGCCATACGGGGTATATTGACCGTAGCACGGTCAGATCTTACTCTTTCAAACTTTAGATCATGCTGATATAAGAATCAGCCTTAACAACATCTTAAATTTATCCAGAGCAACTAATGATCTGATCGCTATGATCTGATCCCTCTTAGATTGGATAATGTTAATCAATTAATCCTAAATCACCGTTGGGCAGAATTAAAATCAATTGAACTTAAATATAATAACTTATCACCAACGTTGGTTAGGAGATAAAAATTACTACAATCATTAAACTTAATTTCGCGTCATTCTTAATTTATTTGACGTATTTATCTTAATACACATATGCTTGAAACTCAGTCTAAAGAAACTAAAGCGGAAGAATTGACTAAACGTTCAATCCTCCCCCTCGAAATATGGTCCATTAGATAGTGCCATAATTTCGAAATACGTCATCAATTCTTTTGTTCTTATCATTATTCTCAAATGATAAAATCATCTTGAGAAAATAAATAAAGTTTGTCATGCTCAAAAGCAAGACTAAAGACTTATTTCTAAGTGCGAAAATTCATCTATTACCATTCTTGTTCATCCATTTTGTGAACACCACATATTCCTCATGTGGTGTTGTCTTCTTACATGTCTGTACATGCCCTTCAGGACATCATGTTCCTTTATGTGAGCTTATAAGGGGAGTCGTTAGCATCATTAGAACAGTCTTATAATGCTTCTTCCCTTTATTTGTGTTGCACATATGACCTAAATCATTGTGTGCTTTCTTAATTCTTATACATAGTTTGAAATCAGCATCTACAAACTCCAACACTCTCGCTGTAAGTTGTAGTGATCAAAATGATCAGAAAACTTAGTGTGAACGTCATAATAAAAAATTTGGACGATAACATCCTCATCGAGCTCTTTATTCATGACTTTCAGCTTTGAAAACCATGTCGCAAAACTTATTAAACTTTCTTAAAGCGGGCTAGCATACGCCTTAGAAAAGTCACTTTCAGATACTCTTTGCAGTATCATGACGTGGGATAGAACCCTAATTGGCTCCATAATGGAGCTCTTAATCATAATACTTTTGTGTTTCCACTGATTTCCTTTAGTACTATATGTCTTATTTATTCTTATTCGGCGAAGTCACGTAACCTTATGACAAAAGCCTCTTGGCTTTCATCCTCTCAGACCGGGTTTCGCACGCTTAGTTAGACAATCAAGTATTAAAGCAAGATCTATGTCCTAAGCACAATGCTAACTTAATATCTCATCTCGGGAACGTAGTCTTACCATTGAGAGACTCAATGCCGGAGATATGACTTGCATTCTAATAAGGACATTATCAAAATTATATAACAGATATAATATGATACATGAAAATTTAACGTTGGTCAAAATAACATGTGACTATATTACTTACTAAAGACGAATTAATTCTACATCACCGTTGGAAGAAATAAATCAATTCAACTGAACCACAGTAATTTCATCACCAACGTGGTCAGGAGATAAATAACTATGTTAGCAAAATACAACATTTATAATGCCAAATTAAATTATCTCGTTGGTTCAAATTTAATTGACAGAATAAATGCTATTTAATTAATAGGATGAACATGGTACTAATCATAAAACAGTGTATTCGCAGCGGAAGACTAAAACTAATAAACACACTACACTCTTGATCAGTATAAATTCCGAATTTTCACCATGGTACTAATTTAAACAGGTAATCAAAGACTTAATCTAAACATCCACAACAAAAGACTTAATTTTAATTAACACACTGCTTAAAACAGTAATGAAAATTCTGAATTCAAACTTAATAAGATTCCTAATAGATGTTCTTAATTAAATGTAGCCCTTGGACTAAATTAATAACAAATATCACAAATACAAAATGCTTTAAACTCAGAACACAAAATTTCTGAGTAATCTAAATAGTGTATGCACAGCGGAAAAACTTATCATAATTGATACATACTTATTTAAACAGTATATGCAGCGGAATACACTCTAATTAGTTACACGGATTAAAATAGGTAATGATTTTCTGAAATTTAAACTAAACATAAATTCTAACTAATGTTCCGTAATTAAATATAGTCCTCAGACTAATTTAACAACGAAAATATCATA
>JAAALK010000182.1:0-46997 GCA_019279435.1 Zizania palustris
TTGAGAAACCTCGTTCGGTACTATTCCACCATATTTGGATCCGTGGGAAAGTTAATGAACCTTTTTGTTTCAGAAGCGAACTTTTGATTCTTGCACATTAAGAGTGGTGACATTTTATAACATATGTGTTCTGAACGGAAACTCTAAAAACACCTCCTTCTGTACTATTACACCATGTTAGAATGATTTGGCATGTTAATCTACCTTTTTGTTCCAGATGCGAACTTTTGGTTCTTGCACATTACAAGTGGCGACATTTTGGCAACATTCATGTCCCAAATGGAAACTCGAGAAACACCTCCTTCGGTACTATTCCACATATTTGGATGCGTGGAAAAGTTAATGAACCAATTTGTTTCGGAAGCGAACTTTCGACTCTTGCACATTAAGAGTGGCAACGTTTTATAACATTCGTGATCTGAACGGAAACTCAAAAACACCTCCTTCTGTACTATTACACCATGTTAGAATGATTGGGCATGTTAATCTACCTTTTTGTTACGTATGCGAACTTTTGGTCTTGCACATTAAGAGTGGCGACATTTTGGCAACATTCATGTCCCGAATTGAAACACGAGAAACACCTCCTTCGGTACTATTCCACCATATTTGATGGTTGGAATGTTAATGAACCTTTTTGTTTTGGAAGCAAACTTTTGATTCTTGACATTAAGAGTGGCGACGTTTTATAACATTCATGTTCTGAACGGAAACTCAAAAAACAGCTCCTTATGTACTATTACACCATGTCAGAATGATTGGGCATGTTAATCTAACTTTTTATTCTAGACGCGAACTTTTGATTCTGCATATTACGAGTGGCGACATTTTTTGCAGCATTCGTGCCCTGAATGAAAACTCGAGAAACATGTCCTTCGGTACCATTCCCACCATATTTGGATACTTGGGCATATTAATGAACTTTTTTATTCTGGAAGTGAACTTTCGATTCTTGCACATTTCGAGTGGTGACGTTTTATAACATTCGTGTTCTGACGGAAACTCGAAAAACACCTCCTTTGGTATATTACTCCGTGTTAGGATGATTGGGCATGTTAATCTACCTTTTTGTTCCGGATGGAAACATTTGGTTCTTGCACATTACGAGTGGCGACATTTTGGCAACATTCATGTCCCGAATGGAAACTCGAGAAACACATCCTTCGGTACTATTCCACCATATTTGGATGCGTGGGAAAGTTAATGAACCTTTTTGTTTCGGAAGCGAACTTTTGATTCTTGCACATTAACAGTGGCAACGTTTTATAACATTCGTGATCTGAACAGAAACTCCAAAAACACCTCCTTCTATACTATTACACCATGTTAGAATGATTGGGCATGTTAATCTACCTTTTTGTTCCGGATGCGAAATTTTGGTTCTTGCACATTACGAGTGGCGACATTTTGGCAACATTCATGTCCCTAATGGAAACTCGAGAAACACCTCCTTCGGTACTATTCCACCATATTTTGATGGCTGGGAATGTTAATGAACCTTTTTGTTTCGGAAGCGAACTTTTGATTCTTGACATTAAGAGTGGCGACATTTATAACATTCATGTTCTGAACGGAAACTCAAAAACACCTCCTTCTGTATTATTACACCATGTTAGAATGATTGGGTATGTTAATCTAACTTTTTATTCTAGAGGCGAACTTTTGATTCTTGCACATTACGAGTGGCGACGTTTTTGCAGCATTCGTGTCCCAAATGAAAACTCGAGAAACACGTCCTTCGGTACCATTCCACCATATTTTGATGGCTGGGAATGTTAATGAACCTTTTTGTTTTGGAAGCGAACTTTTGATTCCTGACATTAAGAGTGGCGACATTTTATAACATTCATGTTCTGAACGGAAACTCGAAAAACACCTCGTTCGGTACTATTCCACCATATTTGGATCCGTGGGAAAGTTAATGAACCTTTTTGTTTCAGAAGCGAACTTTTGATTCTTGCACATTAAGAGTGGTGACATTTTATAACATACGTGTTCTGAACGGAAACTCTAAAACACCTCCTTCTGTACTATTACACCGTGTTAGAATGATTTGGCATGTTAATCTACCTTTTTGTTCCAGATGCGAACTTTTGGTTCTTGCACATTACGAGTGGCGACATTTTGGCAACATTCATGTCCCGAATGGAAACACGAGAAACACCTCCTTCGGTACTATTCCACCATATTTTGATGGTTGGGAATGTTAATGAACCTTTTTGCTTTGGAAGCGAACTTTTGATTCTTGACATTAAGAGTGGCGACATTTTATAACATTCATGTTCTGAACGGAAACTCAAAAACACCTCCTTCTGTACTATTACACCATGTCAGAATGATTGGGCATGTTAATCTAACTTTTTATTCTAGAGGCGAACTTTTGATTCTTGCATATTACGAGTGGCGACGTTTTTGCAGCATTCGTGTCCCAAATGAAAACTCAAGAAACACGTCCTTCGGTACCATTCCACCATATTTGGATGCTTGGGCATGTTAATGAACTTTTTTATTCTGGAAGTGAACTTTTGATTCTTGCACATTACGAGTGGTGACGTTTTATAACATTCGTGTTCTGAACGGAAACTCGAAAAACACCTCCATTGGTATTATTACTCCAGTGTTAGGATGATTGGGCATGTTAATCTACCTTTTTGTTCCGGATGCAAACTTTTGGTTCTTGCATATTACGAGTGGCGACATTTTGGCAACATTCATGTCCCGAATAGGAAACTCGAGAAACACCTCGTTCGGTACTATTCCACCATATTGGATGCGTGGGAAAGTTAATGAACCTTTTGTTTCAGAAGCGAACTTTTGATTCTTGCACATTAAGAGTGGTGACATTTTATAACATTCATGTTCTGAACGGAAACTCGAAAAACACCTCCTTCTGTACTATTACACCATGTTAGAATGATTGGGCATGTTAATCTACCTTTTTGTTCCGGATGCGAACTTTTGGTTCTTGCACTATTACGAGTGGCGACATTTTGGCAACATTCATGTCCCGAATGGAAACTCGAGAAACACCTCCTTCGGTACTATTCCACCATATTTGGATGCTGGGAAAGTTAATGAACCTTTTGTTTCGGAAGCGAACTTTTGATTCTTGCACATTAAGAGTGGCAACGTTTTATAACATTCGTGTTCTGAACGAAACTCAAAAACACCTCCTTCTGTACTATTACACCATGTTAGAATGATTGGGCATGTTAATCTACCTTTTTGTTCCGGATGCGAACTTTTGGTTCTTGCACATTACGAGTGGCGACATTTTGGCAACATTCATGTCCCGAATGGAAACTCGAGAAACACCTCCTTCGGTACTATTCCACCATATTTGGATGCCTGGGAAAGTTAATGAACCTTTTTGTTTCGGAAGCGAACTTTTGATTCTTGCACATTAAGAGTGGCGACGTTTTATAACATTCGTGTTCTGAACGGAAACTCGAAAAACACCTCCTTCTGTACTATTACACCATGTTAGAATGATTGGGCATGTTAATCTACCTTTTTGTTCTCGGATGCGAACTTTTGGATTCTTGCACATTATGAGTGGCGACAGTTTTGCAACATTCATGTCCCAAATGGAAAACTCGAGAAACACGTCCTTCGGTACTATTCCACCATATTTGGATGGCTGGGAAATGTTAATGAACCTTTTTGTTTCGGAAGCGAACTTTTGATTCTTGACATTAAGAGTGGCGACATTTTATAACATTCGTGTTCTGAACGAAACTCGAAAACACCTCCTTCTTACTATTACACCATGTTAGAATGATTGGGCATGTTAATCTACCTTTTTGTTCCGGATGCGAACTTTTGGTTCTTGCACATTACGAGTGGCGACATTTTGGCAACATTCATGTCCCGAATGGAAACTCGAGAAACACCTCCTTCGGTACTATTCCACCATATTTGGATGCCTGGGAAAGTTAATGAACCTTTTTGTTTCGGAAGCGAACTTTTGATTCATTGCACATTAAGAGTGGCGACGTTTTATAACATTCGTGTTCTGAACGGAAAACTCGAAAAACATCTACTTCTGGTACTATTACATCATGTTAGGATGATTGGGCATGTTAATATACCTTTTTGTTCTGGATGCGAACTTTTGGTTCATGCACATTACGAGTGGCGACATTTTGGCAACATTCATGTCCCGAATGGAAACTCGAGAAATACCTCCTTCGGTACTATTCCACCATATTTTGATGGCTGGGAATGTTAATGAACCTTTTTCTCTTGGAAGCGAACTTTTGATTCTTGCACATTAAGAGTGGCGACGTTTTATAACAATCATGTTCTGAACGGAAACTCGAAAAACACCTCCTTCTATACAATTACACCATGTTAGAACGATTGGGCATGTTAATCTACCTTTTTGTTCCGGATGCGAACTTTTGGTTCTTGCACATTACGAGTGGCAACATTTTGGCGACATTCATGTCCCAAATGGAAACTCGAAAAACAACTCCTTCTGTACTATTACACCATGTCAGAATGATTGGGCATGTTAATCTAACTTTTTATTCCAGAGGCGAACTTTTGATTATGGCAAATTACGAGTGGCGACTGTTTTGCAGCATTCATGTCCCGAATGGAAACTCGAGAAACACCTCCGTTCGGTACTATTCCACCATATTTGGATGCCTTGGGAAAGTTAATGAACCTTTTTGTTTCAGGAAGCGAACTTTTGATTCTTGCACATTAAGAGTGGCGACGTTTTATAACATATCGTGTTCTGAACGGAAACTCGAAAAACACCTCCTTCTGTACTATTACACCATGTTAGAATGATTGGCATGTTAATCTACCTTTTTGTTCAGGATGCGAACTTTTGGTTCTTGCACATTACGAGTGGCGACATTTTGGCAACATTCATGTCCCAATGGAAACTCGAGAAACACCTCTTCGGTACTATTCCAACATATTTGGATGCCGTGGAAAGTTAATGAACCAATTTGTTTCGGAAGCGAACTTTCGACTCTTGCACATTAAGAGTGGCAACGTTTTATAACATTCGTGATCTGAACGGAAACTCCAAAAACACCTCCTTCTGTACTATTACACCATGTTAGAATGATTGGGCATGTTAATCTACCTTTTTGTTACGTATGCGAACTTTTGGTTCTTGCACATTAAGAGTGGCGACATTTTGGCAACATTCATGTCCCGAATTGAAACACGAGAACACCTCCTTCGGTACTATTCCACCATATTTTGATGGTTGGGAATGTTAATGAACCTTTTTGTTTTGGAAGCAAACTTTTGATTCTTGACATTAAGAGTGGCGACGTTTTATAACATTCATGTTCTGAACGGAAACTCAAAAACAGCTCCTTATGTACTATTACACCATGTCAGAATGATTGGGCATGTTAATCTAACTTTTTATTCTAGACGCGAACTTTTGATTCTTGCATATTACGAGTGGCGACATTTTTGCAGCATTCGTGCCCTGAATGAAAACTCGAGAAACATGTCCTTTGGTACCATTCCACCATATTTGGATACTTGGGCATATTAATGAACTTTTTTATTCTGGAAGTGAACTTTCGATTCTTGCACATTTCGAGTGGTGACGTTTTATAACATTCGTGTTCTGAACGGAAACTCGAAAAACACCTCCTTTGGTATTATTACTCCGTGTTAGGATGATTGGGCATGTTAATCTACCTTTTTGTTCCGGATGCGAAACATTTGGTTCTTGCACATTACGAGTGGCGACATTTTGGCAACATTCATGTCCCGAATGGAAACTCGAGAAACACATCCTTCGGTACTATTCCACCATATTTGGATGCGTGGGAAAGTTAATGAACCTTTTTAATTCCGAAAGCTGAACTTTCGATTCTTGCACATTACGAGTGGTGATATTTTATAACATTCGTGTTCTGAACGGAAACTCGAAAAACACCTCCTTCTGTACTATTACGCCATGTTAGAATGATTAGGGCATGTTAATCTACCTTTTTGTTCCGGATGCGAAACTTTTGGTTCTTGCACATTACGAGTGGCGACATTTTGGCAACATTCATGTCCCGAATGGAAACTCGAGAAACACCTCCTTGGTACTATTCCACCATATTTGGATGCGTGGAAAGTTAATGAACCTATTTGTTTCGGAAGCGAACTTTCGATTCTTGCACATTAAGAGTGGCGACGTTTTATAACATTCGTGTTCTGAACGGAAACTCCGAAAAAACACCTCCTTCTGTACTATTACACCATGTTAGAATGATTGGGCATGTTAATCTACCTTTTTGTTCCGGATGCGAACTTTTGGTTCTTGCACATTACGAGTGGGACATTTTCGCAACATTCATGTCCCGAATGGAAACACGAGAAACACCTCCTTCGTACTATTCCACCATATTTGATGGCTGGGAATGTTAATGAACCTTTTTGTTTGGAAGCGAACTTTTGATTCTTGCACATTAATAGTGGCGACATTTTATAACATTCATGTTCTGAACGGAAACTCGAAAAACACCTCCTTCTGTACTATTACACCATGTCACAATGATTGGGCATGTTAATCTACCTTTTTATTCAAGATGCGAACTTTTGATTCTTGCATATTACGAGTGGCGACGTTTTTCAGCATTCGTGTCAAGAATGAAACTCGAGAAACACGTCCTTCGGTACCATTCCACCATATTTGGATGCTTGGGCATCTTAATGAACTTTTTTATTCTAGAAGTGAACTTTCGATTCTTGCACATTACGAGTGGTGACGTTTTATAACATTCGTGTTCTCAACAGAAACTCGAAAAACACCTCCTTTGGTCTTATTACTCCGTGTTAAGATGATTGGGCATGTTAATCTACCTTTTTGTTCCGGATGGAAACTTTTGGTTCTTGCACATTACGAGTGGCGACATTTTGGAAACATTCATGTCCTGAATGGAAACTCGAGAAACACCTCCTTCGGTACTATTCCACCATATTTGGATGCGTGGGAAAGTTAATGAACCTTTTTGTTTCAGAAGCGAACTTTTGATTCTTTCACATTAAGAGTGGTGATATTTTATAACATTCGTGTTCTGAACGGAAACTCGAAAAACACCTCCTTCTGTACTATTACACCATGTTAGAATGATTGGCATGTTAATCTATCTTTTTGTGCCGGATGCGAACTTTTGGTTCTTGCACATTACGAGTGGCGACATTTTGGCAACATTCATGTCCCGAATGGAAAGTCGAGAAACACCTCCTTCGGTACTATTCCACCATATTTGGATGCTTGGGCATGTTAATGAACCTTTTTGTTCCGTAAGCAAACTTTTGATTCTTGCACATTACAAGTGGCGATGTTTTATCACATTCGTGTTCTAAACGAAAACTTGAAAAACACCTCCATTGGTACTATTACACCATGTTAGGATGATTGGGCATGTTAATATACCTTTTGTTATGGATGCAAAGTTTTGGATCTCGCACATTACGAGTGGCGAAATTTTGGCAACATTCATGTCCCGAATGGAAACTCGAGAAACACTTCGTTCGGTACTATTTCAACATATTTGGTTGCGTGGAAAAGTTAATGAACCTATTTGTTTCGGAAGTGAACTTTTGATTCTTGCACATTAAGAGTGGCAACGTTTTATAACATTTGTGTTCTGAACAAAAACTCCAAAAACACCTCCTTCTATACTATTACACCATGTTAGAATGATTGGGCATGTTAATCTACCTTTTTGTTCCGGATGCGAAATTTTGGTTCTTGCACATTACGAGTGGCGACATTTTGGCAACATTCATGTCCCGAATGGAAACTCGAGAAACACCTCCTTCGGTACTATTCCGCCATATTTTGATGGCTGGAATGTTAATGAACCTTTTTGTTTTGGAAGCGAACTTTTGATTCTTGACATTAAGAGTGGCGACGTTTTATAACATTCATGTTCTGAACGGAAACTCAAAAACACCTCCTTATGTACTATTACACCATGTCAGAATGATTGGGCATGTTAATCTAACTTTTTATTCAAGAGGCGAACTTTTGATTCTTGCATATTACGAGTGGCGACGTTTTTGCAGCATTCGTGTCCAGAATGAAAACTCGAGAAACACTTCCTTCGGTACCATTCCACCATATTTGGATGCTTGGGCATCTTAATGAACTTTTTTATTCTGGAAGTGAACTTTTGATTCCTGCACATTACGAGTGGTGACGTTTTATAACATTCGTGTTCTGAACGGAAACTCGAAAAACACCTCCTTTGGTCTTATTACTCCGTGTTATGATGATTGGGCATGTTAATCTACCTTTTTGTTCCGGATGGAAACTTTTGGTTCTTGCACATTACGAGTGGCGACATTTTGGAAACATTCATGTCCTGAATGGAAACTCGAGAAACACCTCCTTCGGTACTATTCCACCATATTTGGATGCGTGGGAAAGTAAATGAACCTATTTGTTTCAGAAGCGAACTTTTGATTCTTGCACATTAAGAGTGGTGACATTTTATAACATTCGTGTTCTGAACGGAAACTCGAAAAACACCTCCTTATGTACTATTACACCATGTTAGAATGATTGGCATGTTAATCTATCTTTTTGTGCCGGATGCGAACTTTTTGTTCTTGCACATTACGAGTGGCGACATTTTGGCAACATTCATGTCCCGAATGGAAAGTCGAGAAACACCTCCTTCGGTACTATTCCACTATATTTGGATGCTTGGGCATGTTAATGAACCTTTTTGTTCCGTAAGCGAACTTTTGATTCTTGCACATTACAAGTGGCGATGTTTTATCACATTCGTGTTCTAAACGAAAACTTGAAAAACACCTCCATTGGTACTATTACACCATGTTAGGATGATTGGGCATGTTAATATACCTTTTGTTCTAGATGCAAAGTTTTGGATCTCGCACATTACGAGTTGCGAAATTTTGGCAACATTCATGTCCCGAATGGAAACTCGAGAAACACTTCGTTCGGTGCTATTTCAACATATTTGGTTGCGTGGAAAAGTTAATGAACCTATTTGTTTCGGAAGCGAACTTTTGATTCTTGCACATTAAGAGTGGCAACGTTTTATAACATTTGTGTTCTGAACAAAAACTCCAAAAACACCTCCTTCTATACTATTACACCATGTTAGAATGATTGGGCATGTTAATCTACCTTTTTGTTCCGGATGCGAAATTTTGGTTCTTGCACATTACGAGTGGCGACATTTTGGCAACATTCATGTCCCGAATGGAAACTCGAGAAACACCTCCTTCGGTACTATTCCGACATATTTTGATGGCTGGGAATATTAATGAACCTTTTTGTTTTGGAAGCGAACTTTTGATTCTTGACATTAAGAGTGGCGACGTTTTATAACATTCATGTTCTGAACGGAAACTCAAAAACACCTCCTTCTGTACTATTACACCATGTCAGAACGATTGGGCATGTTAATCAAACTTTTTATTCTAGAGGCGAACTTTTGATTATTGCAGCATTCATGTCCCGAATGGAAACTCGAGAAACACCTCGTTCAGTACTATTCCACCATATTTGGATGCGTGGGAAAGTTAAGGAACCTTTTTGTTTCTGTTGGACCGGAAACGGCGACCAGAGGGGGGGTGAATGGGAGCTTTTAAAAATTCGGGCTAAAAACATAGCCTTCGGTTCTGTTCTGTCTTCTGCGGAACAGGCTTCGAACACTACCTTCGAAGGTCTGGTTCGGAGGTACTTCGACACCTTCGAACACAGGCTTCGGAGGAGCAAAAGTTCGAAGCCAAGAAGACTTCGCTCCACTAACAACCCTCGAAAATCTACTCTGCTAAGTCAGTGCAGGCTCCGCACACGAGGTGCTTCGAGCAGGCTTCGCACTTCACCCTTCGCAAGAGTGGACAGCCCTCTGAGGACTTCGACCAAGTACTTGGCGACAGCAACTGGTGCTGGGCTTCGTACCCGAAGGTCTACACGCACACAAAACGGACTACGCTAAGGGCTTCGACACAAGAAGCACAACGGGAAAAGATCAGGGCTTCGCTAGTAAGCAGCGAGGTCTTGCCTCGTGTTACACAGAGCGACAGCACACTGACAAAGCACACCTCGCACGAAAAACACCTTCGCCTCAACAGGCTTCGGTGCACTAAACTAGCGAGTATGCAAAGCGAGCTCAAGCAAAAAGCACAAGAAAACAGGGCTTCGCCGCTTGAACAAGGAACACTGAAATAATTGAACTCAGAATGAATACAGCGAGGTCTGTCTACAGGAGCTCAACAGTAAATGCTCAAAGTGTTAAATGTTACCTACCGAGCCCCCATATTTATAGCCCACGGCTTCATCCTAAGGAAGTGACTACTTTACCCCTAGGGTTTACAACAGATTTGTCTCTATAGAACTAAGGGGTACAAAAGGTAGTCCACCTTTATTTTGGAGGCTTCTCTGTCAGCTGCAGAGGGGACAGTGTCAGCCTTTTTCAGAACAGACAGTGTCAGCCTTTACAGTGTTGACTTCTGGAACCTCCCTTCGCACCGGAGGGTGCGGAAGCTTCGGCGAGAAGCCTGCAGCCTGTTGGCCTTCGCTCCGCCGAAGATGTCCTTCGATACAGTGACGGTTTTAAGCCGAAGCCGTCAAAGCCCTTGGGCCTTCGCACCACCACCTCCGGAGTGGATCACCACGGCTTCGCAGCTACTCCGAGCTCGAACACCGTCCGTCCGTGTACCGAAGCCATGCATGGCCGAAGCACCACAAGTCATCCTCACTCCGAAGCCCCACCTTCGGAGTACCACCCTTCGAAGTCCCTCCTTCGTCCAAGGCCTCCGCATGAAGCATTCCATGAGCACTTCGTCGCAGTGTCTCACTCCGAGCACACTCCTCGACGAGCCTCACCCGGACAATGCCTTCGATGCACCTCGACTTCTGAGACCTTCGTCGGGCATCTTCGAGTGTCTCCCTCCGGAGCACACTTCGAACTCCTTGCCTCCACAGAGGACTTGTTCCATCCAACTCCGAAGTCACTCCATTCGGAGTACCTTCGAAGTGCCTCACCTCCGAGGACTTTGTCTCGGAGTACCTTCAGCCGGAGCCACGCTCCGCACTCTCTGCCTTCACCTGGCACGACTCGACCCGAGGACCGACCCGGACCACCTTCGCAGCCACCGTGATGGAGCTCCCCGCTCCCCTGGCATCAAGCCACCCGCTTGACCCAGGTTCACCCTGGCTCGAACCTTGTCCGTCGCCTCCGAAGTCCCTGCGCACCACCGACAAGCAAACAAGTGTATCCAGTACTCCGGAGACCTCTCCGGGTTAGCAACCTCCGGCACACACTCCGGTGTACCGCCCAAAGTACCGAAGCCATCGGTACGAACCCTGTCATCGGTACTGTCGGACCCCTCCGACAGGTACACTCCGCTGCACAGCTGCAGCAAGCAAACACCGAACACACTCCGGTGACACACCTCCGAACACCCTTCGGAGGTACCACCTCCGAAGCCCCTCCGGAGGTACCCTTCGAACAGAGGGTAAAAGTCTGTCAATCACTCATCACAACACCGAAACCACCCTTGGTTTCTCAATCTCCCCCTTGATGAGTGCATTGACAACCAAATCCAATTTCAAGAAAATAAAAACTTTTCAGCACACAATGACCATAAAAACTCAGAAAAGAGCCAAAGCATGTCACTTGATAAAAGAATTTTTCTCCCCCTTTGTGAAAGAGTAAAAGCCCTTTTTGGCAAATCTCCCCTTGATAAGAACTCCCCCTGAGTTAAGCAAATTGTTCTCCCCCTTTATGTCAAAAATCTCTCCCCCTTTAGAAATAATGCCTTCTTGCGGCAGAGAACATAGCAAACCTCTCCCCCTTTGGCAATGCAAGCATCAAGGAGCATTCAAAAGATGCAAAGCTTTGAAATGAATAGAATTGCAAAGACATATAATGCAAAAATATGCCAACATTAACACTAATGATCATGTGCTCAGCTCAATTTAACAATCTGTGAAACAAGATGATGGCATGTGATTTTGTCATTTTGAAGTAAAAGCATCACCACTTAATCACAGTCAGCTAGACATGAGAAGGCAAGGACTGCGCAAAGCTAACAAATTCTACCCTAGACAGACAAGTCTTGTTCAAAAGGAGCTGTGAAAGCAAACTTGATGATCAATTAATTTTGTTGTTCTTTTTCTTAATGCCAGGGGTTATTTGTTTGTCCACCTTATACTTTCCAATCAAGCCAAGCCTAGGCATGAAAGCCATCTGAAGCTTAAGGCGGTGATTTTGGCATACACTACACTATCCCAGTTCAGACCAAGGTGCAATGGTAAGCAGTCTAGAATAGAGTAGTGCGACAAACAAACCCTCCTGGATCTTTTCATTTAAACCAGGCAAATCATGGATTTTTGATTTTGATTCAGATGAATGAATATTTTGATGAATATCCATGAATAATGAACACATTTTTCAAGTTGCAAATTTTAGCATCCAAGGAACAGTGTCTTGCTGTCAAGTAGATAAAAGATAGCTAAAAGCAGTCCAGCCTAAACAAGCTAGATACAAGATTGTGCGGTGAGCAAGTTTTGATTTTAGAAAATAAAACATCATGCACAATCAATGTTCCAGACATATTTCATAGAGCTGAGCTGTCATGATTTCTTTGAATTAAAAGCAGGCATATAATAGCAAAAGATGTAAGTGCAATTCCACACATAATGAGCATATGCAAGACAATTAAAATCAGCTCCCCCTCACAAAATGCCGTAGGGATGACAAATACCAAGTTCCCCACGCAAGTAAGCAAATCGAGAAGCATCGAGGGGTTTTGTAAAAATGTCGGCAAGCTGGTGTTGGGTATCAACATATTGAAGTTCAATATCACCCTTCTCATTGTGATCTCTGAGAAAATGATACCGTACATCAATGTGTTTGGTTCTGGAGTGCTGAACCGGGTTGTTTGCAATACAAATAGCACTAGTGTTATCACAGAAAAGTGGAACACTCTTATAATCTAACCCGAAATCCCGCAAAGTGGAAACCATCCACAAAATCTGAGAGCAACAGCTAGCTGCAGCAACATATTCGGCCTCAGCCGTCGATTGTGCAACACTAGACTGTTTGCGGGAAGACCAGCAAACCAGAGACGTACCCAGAAAATGACAAGTACCAGAGGTACTCTTCCTATCAATTCTACACCCAGCAAAATCCGCATCTGAATAACCTCTAAGACATAAAGATGAAGACGATGAATACCATATGCCAAATTCAAGGGTGTGTTTGAGATACCTTAGGATGCGCTTAACCGCTTGGCGGTGCGAAGCTCGTGGTGAAGCCTGAAAACGAGCGCACAGACATACTGCGAAGTGTATGTCCGGCCTCGTGGCAGTCAAGTAGAGGAGGGAGCCGATCATGCTCCGAAACTCCTTCTGATCTACGGCTTCTCCATCTTCGTCAGGGTCCAATGCTACAGATGTAGCCATTGGAGTGGCGAGGGGCTTCGCATCGGACATGTCGAACTTCTTGAGCAGGTCCTTGGTGTACTTTGTCTGGTGGACAAAGTACCTTGTTTGCTTTGCTTGATTTGCAAACCAAGGAAAAAGGTGAGTTCACCCATCATCGACATTTCAAACTCCCTGCTCATGGTATCTGCAAACTCGGCAACCAAAGCATGAGAAGAGCCACCAAAGATGATATCATCCACATAAATCTGCACTAGGAGGAAATCTTTGCCATGCTTGAGAGTAAACAAGTTTTATCAACAGAGCCCATCAAATACCCTCGCTCAAGCAGAAAAGACTTAAGTCTATCATACCACGCCCGAGGGGCCTGCTTGAGTCCATAAAGAGCCTTATGAAGTTTAAGGACTTTATGTGGGTACTTGGGGTTTTCAAAACCAGGGGGTTGTTTTACATAAACATCTTCACCTATGAAGCCATTAAGAAAAGCACTTTTGACATCCATTTGATAGAGTTTGAATCCCCGGGATGTCGCAAAGGCAAGCAAAATCCTAATGGCCTCAAGGCGAGCAACAGGTGCAAAAGTTTCAGTAAAATCAATCCCTTCTAGTTGAGAAAAGCCCTGAGCTACAAGTCTAGCCTTATTTCTAACAATTGTTCCATCCTCCCCTTGTTTATTTTTGAAAATCCATTTTGTTCCAATGAAATGAACATTAGGTGGAGGATCAACTAAAGTCCAGACTTGGTTTCTTTCAAAATTCTCAAGCTCTTCATGCATGGCATTGATCCAACTAGAATCAGAAAGTGCATGACTAACATCTAAGGGCTCGAAAGAAGCAACAAAAGCAGCATTAGTGAAATGAGCATGAGAACGTGTTACCCTTTGATCAAGCTCACCAATGATCTGCTCGGGAGGGTGCATCCTTTGGACATGATGTGGAGCCTCGCGGCGGGATGCAGTCTCCCCCTCAACTTGTGCGTTGGAGTGGTCCAAGATGACCGATGTTGAGGTAGTCGCTTCGGGACCTCGTGCCGAAGTAGTAGAAGCGGGGTCAGCTTCGGGGGTTGATGTCGAGGGTAGTAGGGGATCATCCTCGAATTCTCCGGGATCTTCGTCTTCGAATAAGGTCTGTTCCATGTCGTGTTCATTTGCCTGTTCAAAAGCAGAACTAACAGAGGGGGTTGATTCATCAAAAGTCACATCACATGACTCGATGACAGTGTTAGTTTCCAAGTTATAAACACGATAAGAATGACCATGAGTAGTATAACCCAAAAAGATCCCGTCAGAAGATCGCGACTCAAATTTATCCAAGTTACCACGTTTTAGGATAAAGCAGCGACAGCCAAAAACTCGAAGATGAGTAACCTTGGGCTGTCTCCCAAAACGCAGCTCATAAGATGTCAAGTTTAAAATTGAGCGCAAGAAAATTCGGTTTGAGATGTAACATGCTGTGTTCATGGCCTCAGCCCAGAATTTTCTAGGAGTCCTATGCTCATCAAGCATCGTCCTAGCCATCTCAACCAAAGTGCGGTTTTTCCTCTCAACAACACCGTTCTGTTGAGGAACCCGCGGAGCAGAGAATTGATGTTCTATGCCATGCTCCATGCAAAAGTCAACAAAGAGACTATTTTTGAACTCGGTGCCATTATCGCTTCGAATGAATTTTAATGCACCAGGGAGTTCAGTGAAAAGTCTCAAAGCCAAGCTCCGAAAGTGTGAAAACACTTCATCCTTGCTGGCAAGAAAGAAGACCCAAGAGTAGCGAGAGAAATCGTCGACAATAACAAGTACATACCACTTGCCGCCTAAAGAACTAACCCGAGAAGGACCTACAGTGTCCATATGGAGAAGTTCTCCGGGCTGTTCAGTCATCACTGTGGTGACTGGCGAATGCGAAGCGGCAATCATTTTTCCATGTCGACAAGGAGCGCAAACTAAATTCTTCTCAAACTTGAGCTTGGGCAATCCTCGGATCAAACCTAGGGCGCTCAGACGAGCGAGCAACTCAAAGCTCATATGCCCTAGTCTCCTATGCCACTTCCAAAGCTCAGAAGTCGAATGTGCAACAAGACAATGAGAAGAACCAGACGACTCTGAAAAATCAGCTCCAAAAACTCTCCCAACTCTAAAGATCTTACACACCACAACGCCATCAGAATTGAGCACTTGCGAAGTATCGCGATGAAATCGCACTTCGAAGCCCTCATCAAGCAACTGAGATACAGACAGCAAATTGTATCCCAGGTTCTCAACCAAAGCAACATCTTTGAGAGTGAAGTTCGAATTAATTCTTACCACACCTTTACCTTTCACTCTACTCCTTCGATTGTTTCCGAAGGTGATATGTTCCCTTTGCTTGGTTGTGGTGAGGCTGGAGAACCAAGCTTGCATCTCCGGTCATGTGGCGCGAACAACCGGAGTCCATGATCCACGTGCCCTCCAAGCCTCGACCTGTCGCCTACACATGATAAGAACGCCTCGATCGCTCAGTGCTGGGGTGAGTAAAATAATGACGAGGCATCCAGCACTGAGTGACACGAGTAGTAGGCACAGTAAAAGTAGACGGTCTACGCACATAAAATCAGAATGATGCAAAGTGCGAGGTCTACCTACATGCAAAGAACGCAAAGCATGTCGAGGTCTCCTACTCTGACGAGGTACAAAGCTACTCGCCCGAGGTCTACCACCATATGGAACATGGTGAACACCTCGAGGAGCAAAACCTCTCCGAGAAGCACGAGGAGCCTCGAAAACAGGACGAGAGTAATACTCAGACTCATGCATACCTAAAGATGGGTAATGCATGTCCTGATAGCTCATCGCCTGTGCACGTCGCTCATCCTTGATGCGACGGAAACAGAAACCAATCAAATGACCCGCCCGCTGACAATAAGAACAGTGAAACACTCTCCTGGGGGCACTCTCATGGGTCACAGGAGCAACTCTCACAGGCTCCTTGGGTTTCTTCTGAGTGGTTTTCTTGGGAGGATTTTTCTTGGTAGGAGGAGTGGTTTTCTTTGGTGGATGGGTAGGCTTTTTGGCTGATGGGGTGTCCAACAGAGCTCTCTCTTTCTCTAGGGTGGTGGGAGAGGTAAAAACAGTTTTGGTCTTACTGTCTGAAGCTATCCTCTCAAAACCCAAACCTAGAGCTACCCCGGCTCTGTCAGCACACAACTTGGTCTTGGCCAAGAGCAAATCCATCCTACCCTTCCCCTCAGTGCATTTGTTCACCACAGAAAGAAGGTATTCATTTTCGGACATGAGGTTTTCAGCTCGCTCTCTAACAGTGCCTAGCTGGTCCTTAAGGGTAATGCAAGTGTCACAAACAGGTTGCACATCCTTAGAACTACCGGCCCTCTCCAATCTAGCCTCTAAATCATGAACATGCTTATCACGTAAATTAATGCTATCGCGTAATAAAGAGCAGTTCATGCAATCAATAATATCATGAGGTCTAGAATCCACCTCCAAAAGCTGCTTCTGTGCAGTCTCAAGCTCAGAAAGAGTTTGAGCATGAACAGAACGCAACTGAGCAAGCTCACTCATGACAACAGAACATGATTCACATTCAGCATCATCAAATTTAGACTTAAGCATGGCATATTCAGTAGAAACATTTTCTAGCCTAAGTCTAAGGTCTTTTCTTTCTCTAGCGGCTTGCACAAGTAATCTATCCTGACCTAGCACTACTTCATTCAGCTCATCTAATTTAATTAGAAGCTGGTCAGATGATAGGTTTACCTCAGATGAGTCAAGCTCATCGCCGCTGTGATCGCTGTCGGCCATGAAGCAAAGGCCGGTGAAGTCACGTCCCTTCTTGTCCTTCTTGTCCTCCTTCCTTGGGGACTCCTCCTCCTCAGAGCTCGACTCCTCAGTTGAGGATGTGTCGATGTCGCTGAGAGCAGCAACAAAAGCTCTGGAAGCGGCCTTGGCTACTTTCTTAGCCATCTTGCCGCGCTTGCCCTTCACAAAGGGCTTCCTCTCCTTTTTGTGGTAATTTAGGGCGGTCACTCTCATCTCTCTTCTTGACCTTGGGGCAATTGGCCTTAATGTGAGAGGTGTCGCCACATTCATAGCAGCCACTAAAACCACTTCTCCTCTGATCCCGTCTCTCATGATGAAAGCGGGTGAACCTCCGGGCAATGAGAGCAAGCTCATCATCAGCTAGAGTGTCCACCTGCTCCTTTGTGACGGAGACCAGGGAGGACAAAGCAAAACCATCTGCAAGAACACAAGTGCCTGATGTGCTTGGTTCTGCAGTGGTGCCACGGCTAGTGCTAGAAACCAATGCCAATGGCTGTGGCAAAGAGCTTCTGTGCACTGCAAGAGATGCCTTGGCAATCTCTGTGGACTTCAGCTTGCTAAAGAGTTCATCACAGGTCAATGTGTCATAGCCTGTGGACTCCTCAATGCTGGATATCTTCACCTCCCATATGCTACGGTCAAGAGCATAGAGAAGCTTGATAGCCCTATCGTGATCACTGTAAGCAAGCGTCCCGTTGGATCGCAAGTTACTCACTATCGCGTCAAAGCGAGAAAACATGGCATCTACAGATTCACCAGGTGCCTGCACAAACAGCTGATACTGTTGATTGTAGGTGCTTTGGCGCCTGGCCTTAATCTGAGCAGAGCCCTCATGAAAGACAGTGAGTGTTGTCCAAATCTCCCTAGCAGTCCTAAGGTGCTGCACCCTATCAAACTCACTCCGACTCAAACCAATGAACAGTATGTTCCTTGCCTTCGAGTTGGCAATATACTGATCTTTTTCAGTTTGAGTGGTGCGGGTATCAGGGATGGAGTATTGTGAGTCCACAATCTCCCAAATTGCATTTCCTTGGCTTAACAAGTAAGCCTCCATGCGCACCTTCCAGTATGCAAAATCTGTCCCATCGAACAGAGGAATTTTACTGCCTCTATCCATGTCGCCAACAGATCACAAAACCGGTTAAGGTCAACTGGTGATCTTAACCTGCTCTGATACCAATTGTTGGACCGGAAACGGCGACCAGAGGGGGGGTGAATGGGAGCTTTTAAAATTTCGGGCTAAAAACTTAGCCTTCGGTTCTGTTCTGTCTTCTGCGGAACAGGCTTCGAACACTACCTTCGAAGGTCTGGTTCGGAGGTACTTCGACACCTTCGAACACAGGCTTCGGAGGAGCAAAAGTTCGAAGCCAAGAAGACTTCGCTCCACTAACAACCCTCGAAAATCTACTCTGCTAAGTCAGTGCAGGCTCCGCACACGAGGTGCTTCGAGCAGGCTTCGCACTTCACCCTTCGCAAGAGTGGACAGCCCTCTGAGGACTTCGACCAAGTACTTGGCGACAGCAACTGGTGCTGGGCTTCGTACCCGAAGGTCTACACGCACACAAAACGGACTACGCTAAGGGCTTCGACACAAGAAGCACTACGGGAAAAGATCAGGGCTTCGCTAGTAAGCAGCGAGGTCTTGCCTCGTGTTACACAGAGCGACAGCACACTGACAAAGCACACCTCGCACGAAAAACACCCTTCGCCTCAACAGGCTTCGGTGCACTAAACTAGCGAGGTATGCAAAGCGAGCTCAAGCAAAAGCACAAGAAAGCAGGGCTTCGCCGCTTGAACAAGGAACACTGAAAATGAACTCAGAATGATATCAATCGAAGGTCTGGCTACAGGAGCTCAACAGTAAATGCTCAAAGTGTTAAATGTTACCTACCGAGCCCCCATATTTATAGCCCACGGCTTCATCCTAAGGAAGTGACTACTTTACCCCTAGGGTTTACAACAGATTTGTCTCTACAGAACTAAGGGGTACAAAAGGTAGTCCACCTTTATTTTGGAGGCTTCTCTGTCAGCTGCAGAGGGGACAGTGTCAGCCTTTTTCAGAACAGACAGTGTCAGCCTTTACAGTGTTGACTTCTGGAACCTCCCTTCGCACGCGAGGGTGCGGAAGCTTCGGCGAGAAGCCTGCAGCCTGTTGGCCTTCGCTCCGCCGAAGAAGACCTTCGATACAGTGACGGTTTTGAGCCGAAGCCGTCAAAGCCCTTGGGCCTTCGCACCACCACCTCCGGAGTGGATCACCACGGCTTCGCAGCTACTCCGAGCTCGAACACCGTCCGTCCGTGTACCGAAGCCATGCATGGCCGAAGCACCACAAGTCATCCTCACTCCGAAGCCCACCTTCGGAGTACCACCCTTCGAAGTCCCTCCTTCGTCCAAGGCCTCCGCATGAAGCATTCCATGAGCACTTCGTCGCAGTGTCTCACTCCGAGCACACTCCTCGACGAGCCTCACCCGGACCATGCCTTCGATGCACCTCGACTTCTGAGACCTTCGTCGGGCACCTTCGAGTGTCTCCCTCCGGAGCACACTTCGAACTCCTTGCCTCCGCAGAGGACTTGTTCCATCCAACTCCGAAGTCACTCCATTCGGAGTACCTTCGAAGTGCCTCACCTCCGAGGACTTTGTCTCGGAGTACCTTCAGCCGGAGCCACGCTCCGCACTCTCTGCCTTCACCTGGCACGACTCGACCCGAGGACCGACCCGGACCACCTTCGCAGCCACCGTGACGGAGCTCCCCGCTCCCCTGGCATCAAGCCACCCGCTTGACCCAGGTTCACCCTGGCTCGAACCTTGTCCGTCGCCTTCGAAGTCCCTGCGCACCACCGACAAGCAAACAAGTGTATCCAGTACTCCGGAGACCTCTCCGGGTTAGCAACCTCCGGCACACACTCCGGTGTACCGCCCAAAGTACCGAAGCCATCGGTACGAACCCTGTCATCGTGTACTGTCGGACCCCTCGACAGGTACACTCCGCTGCACAGCTGCAGCAAGCAAACACCGAACACACTCCGGTGACACACCTCCGAACACCCTTCGGAGGTACCACCTCCGAAGCCCCTCTGGAGGTACCCTTCGAACAGAGGGTAAAAGTCTGTCAATCACTCATCACAACACCGAAACCACCCTTGGTTTCTCAGTTTCAGAAGCGAACTTTTGATTCTTGCACATTAAGAGTGGTGACATTTTATAACATTCGTGTTCTGAACGGAAACTCTAAAAACACCTCCTTCTGTACTATTACACCATGTTAGAATGATTGGGCGTGTTAATCTACCTTTTTGTTCCGGATGTGAACTTTTGGTTCTTGCACATTACAAGTGGCGACATTTTGGCAACATTCATGTCCCGAATGGAAACTCGAGAAACACCTCCTTCGGTACTATTCCACCATATTTGGATGCCTGGGAAAGTTAATGAACCTTATTGTTTCGAAAGCGAACTTTTGATTCTTGCACATTAAGAGTGGCGACGTTTTATAACATTCATGTTCTGAACGGAAATTCAAAAAACACCTACTTTGGTACTATTAAACCATGTTAGGATGATTGGGCATGTTAATATACCCTTTTGTTCTGGATGCGAACTTTTGGTTCATGCACATTACGAGTGGCGACATTTTGGCAACATTCATGTCCCGAATGGAAACTCGAGAAACTCGAAAAATACCTCCTTCTGTACTATTTCACCATGTCAGAATGATTGGGCATGTTAATCTACCTTTTTGTTACGGATGCGAACTTTTGGTTCTTGCACATTATGAGTGGCGATGTTTTTGCGGCATTCGTGTCCCGATTGGAAACTCGAGAAACACCTCCTTCATAACTATTCCACCATATTTGGATACCTGGGAAAGTTAATGAACCTTTTTGTTTCACAAGTGAACTTTTGATTCTTGCACATTAAGAGTGGCGATGTTTTATAACATTCGTGTTCTGAACGGAAATTCGAAAAACACCTACTTTGGTTAGTTTACACCATGTTAGGATGATTGGGCATGTTAATATACCTTTTTGTTCCGGATGCGAACTTTTGGTTCATGCACATTACGAGTGGCGACATTTTGGCATCATTCATGTCCCGAATGGAAACTCCAGAAACACCTCCTTCGGTACTATTCCACCATATTTTGATGGCTGGGAATGTTAATGAACCTTTTTGTTTTGGAAGCAAACTTTTGATTCTTGCACATTAAGAGTGGTGACGTTTTATAACATTCATGTTCTGAACAGAAACTCGAAAAACACCTCCTTCTGTACTATTAGACCATGTCAGAATGATTGGGCATGTTAATCTAACTTTTATTCTAGAGGCGAACTTTTGATTATTGCACATTACGAGTGGCGATGGTTTTGCAGCATTCATGTCCCCAATGGAAACTCGAGAAACACCTCGTTCGGTACTATTCCACCATATTTGGATGCGTGGGCATGTTAATGAACTTTTTTATTCCGGAAGTGAACTTTTGATTCTTGCACATTACGAGTGGTGACGTTTTATAACATCCGTGTTCTGAACGGAAACTCGAAAACACCTCCATTGGTATTATTACTCCGTGTTAGGATGATTGGGCATGTTAATCTACCTTTTTGTTCTAGATGCAAACTTTTGGTTCTTGCATATTACGAGTGGCGACATTTTGGCAACATTCATGTCCCGAATGGAAACTCGAGAAACACCTCGTTCGGTACTATTCCACCATATTTGGATGCGTGGGAAAGTTAAAGAACCTTTTTGTTTCAGAAGCGAACTTTTGATTCTTACACATTAAGAGTGGTGATAGTTTATAACAGTCGTGTTCTGAACAGAGACTGAAAAACACCTCCTTCTGTAACCATTACACCATGTTAGAATGAATGGGCATTGTTAATCTATCCTTTTTGTTCCAGATGGCAGAACTTTCCGTTCTTGCACAGTACAGTGGCAACCATTTTGGCAACATTCATGTCCGAATGGACAACTCGAGAAACGACTCCTTCGGTACTATTCCACCATAGTTGGATGCCTGGAAAGTGTTAAATTAACCTTTGTGTTTTGGAAGTGAACTTTTGATTCTTGGCACATTAAGAGTGGCGACTGTTTATATACAATTCGTGTTCTGAACTGGCGAACTCGAAAAACACCTCCTTCTGTACTTATACACCATGTCAGAACGATGGGCATGTGAATCTACTTTAATTACTAGAGGGCAACTTTTGATTGTGTGCACATTACGGTGGCGATGTTTTTGCAGCATTCATGTCGCCGAAATGGAAACTCGAGAAACACCTCGTTCGGTACTATTCCACCATATTTGGATGTGTGGGAAAGTTAATGAACCTTTTTGATTTAGAAGCGAACTTTTGATTCTTGCACATTAAGAGTGGTGACATTTTATAACATTCGTGTTCTGAACGGAAACTCTAAAAACACCTCCTTCTATACTATTACACCATGTTAGAATGATTGGGCATGTTAATCCACCTTTTTGTTCCGGATGCGAACTTTTGGTTCTTGCACATTACAAGTGGCGACATTTTGGCAACATTAATGTCCCGAATGGAAACTCGAGAAACACCTTCTTCGGTACTATTCCACCATATTTGGATGCCTGGGAAAGTTAATGAACCTTTTTGTTTCGGAAGCGAACTTTTGATTCTTGCACATTAAGAGTGGCGACGTTTTATAAGATTCATGTTCTGAACAGAAATTCGAAAAACACCTACTTTGTTACTATTACACCATGTTAGGATGATTGGGCATGTTAATATACCTTTTTGTTCCGGATGCGAACTTTTGGTTCATGCACATTACGAGTGGCGACATTTTGGCAACATTCATGTCCCGAATGGAAACTCCAGAAACACCTCCTTCGTACTATTCCACCATATTTTGATGGCTGGGAATGTTAATGAACCTTTTTGTTTTGGAAGCGAACTTTTGATTCTTTCACATTAAGAGTGGCGACGTTTTATAACATTCATGTTCTGAACGGAAACTCGAAAAACACCTCCTTCTGTACTATTACACCATGTCCTAATGATTGGGCATGTTAATCTAACTTTTTATCTAGAGGCGAACTTTTGATTATTGCACATTACGAGTGGCGATGTTTTTGCAGCATTCATGTCCCGAATGGAAACTCGAGAAACACCTCGTTCGGTACTATTCCACCATATTTGGATGCGTGGGCATGTTAATGAACTTTTTTATTCCGGAAGTGAACTTTTGATTCTTGCACATTACGAGTGGTGATGTTTTATAACATTCGTGTTCTAAACGGAAAACTCGAAAAACACCCTCCATTGGTATTATTACTCCGTGTTAGGATTATTGGGCATGTTTATCTACCTTTTTGTTCCGGATGCAAACTTTTGGTTCTTGCACATTACGAGTGGCGACATTTTGGCAACATTCATGTCCCGAATGGAAACTCGAGAAACACCTCCTTCGGTACTATTCCACCATATTTGGATGTGTGGAAAAGTTAATGAACCTTTTGTTTCAGAAGCGAACTTTTGATTCTTGCACATTAAGAGTGGTGACATTTTATAACATTCGTATTCTGAACGGAAACTCTAAAAACACCTACTTTTGTACTATTACACCATGTTAGAATGATTGGGCATGTTAATCTACCTTTTGTTCCGGATGCAAACTTTTCGTTCTTGCACATTACGAGTGGCGACATTTTGGCTACATTCATGTCCCGAATGGAAACTCGAGAAACACCTCCTTCGGTACTATTCCACCATATTTGGATGCCTGGGAAAGTTAATGAACCTTTTTGTTTCGGAAGAGATCTTTTGATTCTTGCACATTAAGAGTGGCGACGTTTTATAACATTCGTGTTCTGAACGGAAATTCGAAAAACACCTACTTTGGTACTATTACACTATGTTAGGATGATTGGGCATGTTAATATACCTTTTTGTTCCGGATGCGATCTTTTGGTTCATGCACATTACGAGTGGCGACATTTTGGCAACATTCATGTCCCGAATGGAAACTTGAGAAACTCGAAAAATACCTCCTTCTGTACTATTACACCATGTCAGAATGATTGGGCATGTTAATATACCTTTTTGTTACGGATGCGAACTTTTGGTTGTTGCACATTACGAGTGGCGATGTTTTTGCGGCATTCGTGTCCCGATTGGAAACTCGAGAAACACCTCCTTCATAACTATTCCACCATATTTGGATACCTGGGAATGTTAATGAACCTTTTTGTTTTGGAAGCGAACTTTTGATTCTTGTGATTAAGAGTGGCGACGTTTTATAACATTCATGTTCTGAACGGAAACTCAAAAACACCTCATTCTGTACTATTACACAATGTCATAATGATTGGGCATGTTAATCTAACTTTTTATTCTAGAGGCGAACTTTTGATTCTTGCATATTACGAGTGGCGACGTTTTTGCAGCATTCGTGTCCTGAATGAAAACTCGAGAAACACATCCTTCAGTACCATTCCACCATATTTGGATGCTTGGGCATGTTAATGAACTTTTTTATTCCGGAAGTGAACTTTTGATTCTTGCACATTACGAGTGGTGACGTTTTATAACATTCGTGTTCTGAACGGAAACTCGAAAAACACCTCCTTTGGTATTATTACTTCGTGTTAGGATTATTGGGCATGTTAATCTACCTTTTTGTTCCGGATGGAAACTTTTGGTTCTTGCACATTACGAGTGGCGACATTTTGGCAACATTCATGTCCCGAATGGAAACTCGAGAAACACCTCCTTCGGCACTATTCCACCATATTTGGATGCGTGGGAAAGTTAATGAACCTTTTTGTTTCAGAAGCGAACTTTTGATTCTTGCACATTAAGAGTGGTGACATTTTAAAACATTCGTGTTCTGAACGGAAATTGGAAAAACACCTGCTTTGGTACTATTATATCATGTTAGGATGATTGGGCATGTTAATATACCTTTTTGTTCCGGATGCGAACTTTTGGTTCATGCACATTACGAGTGGTGACATTTTGGCAACATTCATGTCCCGAATGGAAACTCGAGAAACTCGAAAAGTACCTCCTTCTGTACTATTACACCATGTCAGAATGATTGGGCATGTTAATCTACCTTTTTGTTACGGATGCGAACTTTTGGTTCTTGCACATTACGGAGTGGCAATGTTTTTGGAACATTCGTGTGCCGAATGGAAACTCGAGAAACACCTCCTTCGGTACTATTCCACCATATTTGGATGCTTGGGCATGTTAATGAACCTTTTTGTTCCAGAAGCGAACTTTTGATTATTGCACATTAAGCGTGGCAACGTTTTTGCAACATTCGTGTCACGAATTGTAACTCGAGAAACACCTCGTTCGGTACTATTCCACCATATTTGGATGCGTGGGAAAGTTAATGAATCTTTTTGTTTCAGAAGCGAACTTTTGATTCTTGCACATTAAGAGTAGTGACATTTTATAACATTCGTGTTCTGAACGGAAACTCTAAAAACACCTCCTTCTGTACTATTACACCATGTTAGAATGATTGGGCATGTTAATCTACCTTTTTGTTCTGGATGTGAACTTTTGGTTCTTGCACATTACGAGTGGCGACATTTTGGCAACATTCATGTCCCGAATGGAAACTCGAGAAACACCTCCTTCGATACTATTCCACCATATTTGGATGCCTAGGAAAGTTAATGAACCTTTTTGTTTCGGAAGCGAACTTTGATTCTTGCACATTAAGAGTGGCGATGTTTTATAACATTCATGTTCTGAACGGAAATTCGAAAAACACCTACTTTGGTACTATTAAACCATGTTAGGATGATTGGGCATGTTAATATACCTTTTTGTTCCGGATGCGAACTTTTGGTTTATGCACATTACGAGTGGTGACATTTTGGCAACATTCATGTCCCGAATGGAAACTCCAGAAACACCTCCTTCGGTACTATTCTACCATATTTTGATAGCTGGGAATGTTAATGAAACTTTTTGTTTTGGAAGCGAACTTTTGATTCTTGACATTAAGAGAGGCGACGTTTTATAACATTCATGTTCTGAACGGAAACTCAAAAACACCTCCTTTTGTACTATTACACCATGTCAGAATGATTGGGCATGTTAATCTATCTTTTTATTCTACAGGCGAACTTTTGATTCTTGCATATTACGACTAGCGACGTTTTTGCAGCATTCGTGTCCTGATGAAAACTCGAGAAACACGTCCTTCAGTACCATTCCACCATATTTGGATGCTTGGGCATATTAATGAACTTTTTTATTCCAGAAGTGAACTTTTGATTCTTGCACATTACGAGTGATGACGTTTTATAACATTCGTGTTCTGAACGGAAACTCGAAAAAACACCTCCTTTGGTATTATTACTTCGTGTTAGGATGATTGGGCATGTTAATCTACCTTTTTGTTCGGATGGAAACTTTTGGTTCTTGCACATTACGAGTGGCGACATTTTGGCAACATTGATGTCCCGAATGGAAACTCAAGAAACACCTCCTTCGGCACTATTCCACCATATTTGGATGCGTGGCAAAGTTAATGAACCTTTTTGTTTCAGAAGCGAACTTTTGATTCTTGCACATTAAGAGTGGTGACATTTTAAAACATTCGTGATCTGAACGGAAATTGGAAAAACACCTACTTTGGTACTATTATATCATGTTAGGATGATTGGGCATGTTAATATACCTTTTTGTTCCGGATGCGAACTTTTGGTTCATGCACATTACGAGTGGCGACATTTTGGCAACATTCATGTCCCGAATGGAAACTCGAGAAACTCGAAAAATACCTCCTTCTGTACTATTACACCATGTCAGAATGATTGGGCATGTTAATCTACCTTTTTGTTATGGATGCGAACTTTTGGTTCTTGCACATTACAGAGTGGCAATGTTTTTGGAACATTCGTGTGCCGAATGGAAACTCGAGAAACACATCTTTCGGTACTATTCCACCATATTTGGATGCTTGGGCATGTTAATGAACCTTTTTGTTCCGGAAGCGAACTTTTGATTATTGCACATTAAGCGTGGCAACGTTTTAGCAACATTCGTGTCACGAATGGAAACTCGAGAAATACCTCGTTCGGTACTATTCAACCATATTTGGATGCGTGGGAAAGTTAATGAATCTTTTTGTTTTAGAAGCGAACTTTTGATTCTTGCACATTAAGAGTGGTGACATTTTATAACATTCGTGTTCTGAACGGAAACTATAAAAACACCTCCTTCTGTACTATTACACCATGTTAGAATGATTGGGCATGTTAATCTACCTTTTTGTTCCGGATGTGAACTTTTGGTTCTTGCACATTACGAGTGGCGACATTTTGGCAACATTCATGTCCCGAATGGAAACTCGAGAAACACCTCCTTCGATACTATTCCACCATATTTGGATGCCTGGGAAAGTTAATGAACCTTTTTGTTTCGGAAGCGAACTTTTGATTCTTGCACATTAAGAGTGGCGACGTTTTATAACATTCATGTTCTGAACGGAAATTCGAAAAACACCTACTTTGGTACTATTACACCATGTTAGGATGATTGGGCATGTTAATATACCTTTTTGTTCCGGATGCGAACTTTTGGTTCATGCACATTACGAGTGGCGACATTTTGGCAACATTCATGTCCTGAATGGAAACTCGAGAAACTCGTAAAATACCTCCTTCTGTACTATTACACCATGTCAGAATGATTGAGCATGTTAATCTACCTTTTTGTTACGGATGGGAACTTTTGGTTCTTGCACATTACGAGTGGCGATGTTTTTGCGGCATTCGTGTCCCGATTGGAAACTCGAGAAACACCTCCTTCATAACAATTCCACCATATTTGGATACCTCGGAAAGTTAATGAACCTTTTTGTTTCAGAAGCGAATTTTTGATTCTTGCACATTAAGAGTGGCGACGTTTTATAACATTCGTGTTCTGAACGGAAATTCGAAAAACACCTTCTTTGGTACTATTACACCATGTTAGGATGATTGGGCATGTTAATATACCTTTTTGTTCCGGATGCGAACTTTTGGTTCATGCACATTACGAGTGGCGACATTTTGGCAACATTCATGTCCCGAATGGAAACTCGAGAAACACCTCCTTCGGTACTATTCCACCATATTTTGATGGCTGGGAATGTTAATGAACCTTTTTGTTTTGGAAGCGAACTTTCGATTCTTGCACATTAAGAGTGGCGACGTTTTATAACATTCGTGTTCTGAACGGAAATTCGAAAAACACCTACTTTGGTACTATTACACTATGTTAGGATCATTGGGCATGTTAATATACCTTTTTGTTCCGGATGCGAACTTTTGGTTCATGCACATTACGAGTGGCGACATTTTGGCAACATTCATGTCCTGAATGGAAACTCCAGAAACACCTCCTTCGGTACTATTCCACCATATTTTGATGGCTGGGAATGTTGATGAACCTTTTTGTTTTGGAAGCGAACTTTTGATTGTTGAAATTAAGAGTGGCGACGTTTTATAACATTCATGTTCTGAACGGAAACTCAAAAACACCTCCTTATGTACTATTACACCATGTCAGAATGATTGGGCATGTTAATCTAACTTTTTATTCTACAGGCGAACTTTTGATTCTTGCATATTACGACTAGCGACGTTTTTGCAGCATTCGTGTCCTGAATGAAAACTCGAGAAACACGTCCTTCAGTACCATTCCACCATATTTGGATGCTTGGGCATATTAATGAACTTTTTTATTCCAGAAGTGAACTTTTGATTCTTGCACATTACGAGTGGTGACGTTTTATAACATTCGTGTTCTGAACGGAAACTCGAAAAACACCTCCTTTGGTATTATTACTTCGTGTTAAGATGATTGGGCATGTTAATCTACCTTTTTGTTCCGGATGGAAACTTTTGGTTCTTGCACATTACGAGTGGCGACATTTTGGCAACATTGATGTCCCGAATGGAAACTCGAGAAACACCTCCTTCGGCACTATTCCACCATATTTGGATGCGTGGGAAAGTTAATGAACCTTTTTGTTTCAGAAGCGAACTTTTGATTCTTGCACATTAAGAGTGGTGACATTTTAAAACATTCGTGTTCTGAACGGAAATTGGAAAAAACACCTACTTTGGTACTATTATATCATGTTAGGATGATTGGGCATGTTAATATACCTTTTTGTTCCGGATGCGAACTTTTGGTTCATGCACATTACGAGTGGCGACATTTTGGCAACATTCATGTCCCGAATGGAAACTCGAGAAACTCGAAAAATATCTCCTTTTGTACTATTACACCATGTCAGAATGATTGGGCATGTTAATCTACCTTTTTGTTATGGATGCGAACTTTTGGTTCTTGCACATTACGGAGTGGCAATGTTTTTGGAACATTCGTGTGCCGAATGGAAACTCCAGAAACACATCCTTCGGTACTATTCCACCATATTTGGATGCTTGGGCATGTTAATGAACCTTTTTGTTCCGGAAGCTAACTTTTGATTATTGCACATTAAGCGTGGCAACGTTTTTGCAACATTCGTGTCACGAATGGAAACTCGAGAAACACCTCGTTCGGTACTATTCAACCATATTTGGATGCGTAGGAAAGTTAATGAATCTTTTTGTTTCAGAAGCGAACTTTTGATTCTTGCACATTAAGAGTGGTGACATTTTATAACATTCGTGTTCTGAACGGAAACTCTAAAAACACCTCCTTCTGTACTATTACACCATGTTAGAATGATTGGGCATGTTAATCTACCTTTTTGTTCCGGATGTGAACTTTTGGTTCTTGCACATTACGAGTGGCGACATTTTGGCAACATTCATGTCCCGAATGGAAACTCGAAAAACACCTCCTTCGATACTATTCCACCATATTTGGATGCCTGGGAAAGTTAATGAACCTTTTTGTTTCGGAAGCGAACTTTTGATTCTTGCACATTAAGAGTGGCGACGTTTTATAACATTCATGTTCTGAACGGAAATTCGAAAAACACCTACTTTGGTACTATTACACCATGTTAGGATGATTGGGCATGTTAATCTACCTTTTTGTTCCGGATGCGAACTTTTGGTTCATGCACATTACGAGTGGCGACATTTTGGCAACATTCATGTCCCGAATGGAAACTCCAGAAACACCTCCTTCGGTACTATTCCACCATATTTTGATGGCTGGGAATGTTGATGAACCTTTTTGTTTAGGAAGCGAACTTTTGATTCTTGCATATTACGAGTGGCGACGTTTTTGCCGCATTCGTGTCCTGAATGAAAACTTGAGAAATACGTCCTTCAGTACCATTCCACCATATTTGGATGCTTGGGCATGTTAATGAACTTTTTTATTCCGGAAGTGAACTTTTGATTCTTGCACATTACGAGTGGTTACATTTTATAACATTCGTGTTCTGAACAGAAACTCGAAAAACACCTCCTTTGGTATTATTACTCCGTGTTAGGATGATTGGGCATGTTAATCTACCTTTTTGTTCCGGATGGAAACTTTTGGTTCTTGCACATTACGAGTGGCGACATTTTGGCAACATTCATGTCCCGAATGGAAACTCGAGATATACCTCATTCGGTACTATTCCACCATATTTGGATGCGTGGGAAAGTTAATGAACCTTTTTGTTTCAGAAGCGAACTTTTGTTTCTTGCACATTAAGAGTGGTGACATTTTATAATATTCGTGTTCTGAATAGAAACTCGAAAAACACCTCCTTCTGTACTATTACACCATGTTAGAATGATTGGGCATGTTAATATACCTTTTTGTTCCGGATGCGAACTTTTGGTTCTTGCACATTACGAGTGGCGCCATTTTGGCAACATTCATGTCCCGAATGGAAACTCGAGAAACACCTCCTTCGGTACTATTCCAACATATTTGGATGCCTGGTAAAGTTAATGAACCTTTTTATTTCGGAAGTGAACTTTTGATTCTTGCACATTAAGAGTGGCAACGTTTTATTACATTAAGAGTGGCAACTTTTGGTTCATGGACATTACGAGTGGTGAAATTTTGGCAACATTCATGTCCCGAATGGAAACTCGAGAAACACCTCCTTCGGTACTATTCCACCATATTTGGATGTCTGGGAAAGTTAATGAACCTTTTTGTTTCGGAAGCGAACTTTTGATTCTTGCACATTAAGAGTGGCAACATTTTATTACATTAAGAGTGGCAACTTTTGGTCCTTGCACATTATGAGTGGCGACATTTTGGCAACATTCATGTCCCGATTGGAAAGTCGAGAAACATCTCCTTCGGTACTATTCCAACATATTTTGATGGCTGGGAATGTTAATGAACCTTTTTGTTTTGGAAGCGAACTTTTGATTCTTGACATTAAGAGTGGCGACGTTTTATAACATTCATGTTCTGAACAGAAACACAAAAACACCTCTTTCTGTACTATTACACCATGTCAGAATGATTGGGCATGTTAATCTAACTTTTTATTCTAGAGACGAACTTTTGATTCTTGCATATTACGAGTGGCGACGTTTTTGCAGCATTTGTGTCCTGAATGAAAACTCAAGAAACACGTCCTTCGGTACCATTCCAGCATATTTGAATGCTTGGGCATGTTAAGGAACTTTTTTATTCCGGAAGTGAACTTTTGATTCTTGCACATTACGAGTGGTGACGTTTTATAACATTCGTGTTCTGAACGGAAACTCGAAAAATACCTCCTTTGGTATTATTACTCCGTGTTAGGATGATTGGGCATGTTAATCTACCTTTTTGTTCCAAATGGAAACTTTTGGTTCTTGCACATTACGAGTGGTGACATTTTGGCAACATTCATGTCCCGAATGGAAACTCGAGAAACACCTCCTTCGGTACTATTCCACCATATTTGGATGCGTGGGAAAGTTAATGAACCTTTTTGTTTCAGAAGCGAACTTTTGATTCTTGCACATTAAGAGTGGTGACATTTTATAATATTCGTGTTCTGAACAGAAACTCGAAAAACACCTCCTTCTGTACTATTACACCATGTTAGAATGATTGGGCATGTTAATCTACCTTTTTGTTCTGGATGCGAACTTTTGGTTCTTGCACATTACGAGTGGCGCCATTTTGGCAACATTCATGTCCCGAATGGAAACTCGAGAAACACCTCCTTCGGTACTATTCCACCATATTTGGAAGCCTGGGAAAGTTAATGAACCTTTTTATTTCGGAAGTGAACTTTTGATTCTTGCACATTAAGAGTGGCAACGTTTTATTACATTAAGAGTGGCAACTTTTGGTTCATGCACATTACGAGTGGTGAAATTTTGGCAACATTCATGTCCCGAATGGAAACTCGAGAAACACCTCCTTCGGTACTATTCCACCATATTTGGATGCCTGGGAAAGTTAATGAACCTTTTTGTTTCGGAAGCGAACTTTTGATTCTTGCACATTAAGAGTGGCAACATTTTATTACATTAAGAGTGGCAACTTTTGGTCCTTGCACATTACGAGTGGCGACATTTTGGCAACATTCATGTCCCGATTGGAAAGTCGAGAAACACCTCCTTCGGTACTGTTCCACCATATTTTGATGGCTGGGAATGTTAATGAACCTTTTTGTATTGGAAGCAGACTTTTGATTCTAGACATTAAGAGTGGCGACGTTTTATAACATTCATATTCTGAACAGAAACTCAAAAACACCTCCTTCTGTACTATTACACCATGTCAGAATGATTGGGCATGTTAATCTAACTTTTTATTCCAGAGGCGAACTTTTGATTCTTGCATATTACGAGTGGCGGCGTTTTTGCAGCTTCCGTGTCCTGAATGAAAACTCAAGAAACACGTCCTTCGGTACCATTCCACCATATTTGGATGCTTGGGCATGTTAATGAACTTTTTTATTCCGTAAGTGAACTTTTGATTCTTGCACATTACGAGTGGTGACGTTTTATAACATTCGTGTTCTGAACGGAAACTCGAAAAACACCTCCTTTGGTATTATTACTCCGTGTTAGGATGATTGGGCATGTTAATCTACCTTTTTGTTCCGGATGGAAACTTTTGGTTCTTGCACATTACGAGTGGCGACATTTTGGCAACATTCATGTCCCGAATGGAAACTCGAGAAACACCTCCTTCGGTACTATTCCACCATATTTGGATGCCTGGGAAAGTTAATGAACCTTTTTGTTTCAGAAGTGAACTTTTGATTCTTGCACATTAAGAGTGGCAACATTTTATAACATTAAGAGTGGCAACTTTTGGTTCATGCACATTACGAGTGGTGAAATTTTGGCAACATTCATGTCCCGAATGGAAACTCGAGAAACACCTCCTTCGGTACTATTCCACCATATTTGGATGTCTGAGAAAGTTAATGAACCTTTTTGTTTCAGAAGTGAACTTTTGATTCGGAAGCGAACTTTTGATTCTTGCACATTAAGAGTGGCAACATTTTATTACATTAAGAGTGGCATCTTTTGGTCCTTGCACATTACGAGTGGCGACATTTTGGCAACATTCATGTCCCGATTGGAAAGTCGAGAAACACCTCCTTCGGTACTATTCCACCATATTTTGATGGCTGGGAATGTTAATGGACCTTTTTGTTATGGAAGCGAACTTTTGATTCTTGACATTAAGAGTGGCGACGTTTTATAACATTCATGTTCTAAACAGAAACTCAAAAACACCTCCTTCTGTACTATTACACCATGTCAGAATGATTGGGCATGTTAATCTAACATTTTATTCTAGAGGCAAACTTTTGATTCTTGCCTATTACGAGTGGCGACGTTTTTGCAGCATTCGTGTCCTGAATGAAAACTCAAGAAACACGTCCTTTGGTACCATTCCACCATATTTGGATGCTTGGGCATGTTAATGAACTTTTTTATTCCGGAAGTGAACTTTTGATTCTTGCACATTACGAGTGGTGACGTTTTATAACATTCGTGTTCTGAACGGAAACTCAAAAAACACCTCCTTTGGTATTATTACTCCGTGTTAGGATGATTGGGCATGTTAATCTACCTTTTTGTTCCGGATGGAAACTTTTGGTTCTTGCACATTATGAGTGGCGACATTTTGGCCGCATTCATGTCCCGAATGGAAACTCGAGAAACACCTCCTTCGGTACTATTCCACCATATTTGGATGCGTGGGAAAGTTAATGAACCTTTTTGTTACAGAAGCGAACTTTCGATTCTTGCACATTAAGAGTGGTGACATTTTATAATATTCATGTTCTGAACAGAAACTCGAAAAACACCTCCTTCTGTACGATTACACCATGTTAGAATGATTGGGCATGTTAATCTACATTTTTGTTCCGGATGCGAACTTTTGGTTCTTGCACATTACGAGTGGCGCCATTTTGGCAACATTCATGTCCCGAATGGAAACTCAAGAAACACCTCCTTTGGTACTATTCCACCATATTTGGATGCCTGGGAAAGTTAATGAACCTTTTTATTTTGTAAGTGAACTTTTGATTCTTGCACATTAAGAGTGGCAACGTTTTATTACATTAAGAGTGGCATCTTTTGGTTCATGCACATTACGAGTGTTGAAATTTTGGCAACATTCATGTCCCGAATGGAAACTCGAGAAACACCTCCTTCGGTACTATTCCACCATATTTGGATGTCTGGAAAAGTTAATGAACCTTTTTGTTTCGGAAGCGAACTTTTGATTCTTGCACATTAACAGTGGCAACATTTTATTACATTAAGAGTGGCAACTTTTGGTTCATGCACATTACGAGTGGTGAAATTTTGGCAACATTCATGTCCCGAATGGAAACTCGAGAAACACCTCCTTCGGTACTATTCCACCATATTTGGATGTCTGGGAAAGTTAATGAACCTTTTTGTTTCGGAAGCGAACTTTTGATTCTTGCACATTAACAGTGGCAACATTTTATTACATTAAGAGTGACATCTTTTGGTCCTTGAACATTACGAGTGGCGACATTTTGGCAACATTCATGTCCCGATTGGAAAGTCGAGAAACACCTCCTTCGGTACTATTCCACCATATTTTGATGGCTGGGAATGTTAATGAACCTTTTTGTTTTTAAAGCGAACTTTTGATTCTTGACATTAAGAGTGGCGACGTTTTATAACATTCATGTTCTGAACAGAAACTCAAAAACACCTCCTTCTGTACTATTACACCATGTCAGAATGATTGGGCATGTTAATCTAACTTTTTATTCTAGAGGCAAACTTTTGATTCTTGCATATTACGAGTGGCGACGTTTTTGCAGCATTCGTGTCCTGAATGAAAACTCAAGAAACACGTCCTTTGGTACCATTCCACCATATTTGGATACTTGGGCATGTTAATGAACTTTTTTATTCCGGAAGAGAACTTTTGATTCTTGCACATCATGAGTGGTGACGTTTTATAACATTCGTGTTCTGAACGGAAACTCGAAAAACACCTCCTTTGGTATTATTACTCCGTGTTAGGATGATTGGGCATGTGAATCTACCTTTTTGTTCCGGATGGAAACTTTTGGTTCTTGCACATTACGAGTGGCGGCATTTTGGCAACATTCATGTCCCGAATGGAAACTCGAGAAACACCTCCTTCGGTACAATTCCACCATATTTGGATGCGTGGGAAAGTTAATGAACCTTTTTGTTTTAGAAGTGAACTTTCGATTCTTGCACATTAAGAGTGGTGGCATTTTATAATATTCGTGTTCTGAACAGAAACTCGAAAAACACCTCCTTCTGTACGATTACACCATGTTAGAATGATTGGGCATGTTAATCTACCTTTTTGTTCCGGATGCGAACTTTTGGTTCTTGCACATTACGAGTGGCGCAATTTTGGCAACATTCATGTCCCGAATGGAAACTCAAGAAACACCTCCTTTGGTACTATTCCACCATATTTGGTTCTTGCACATTACGAGTGGCGACATTTTGGCAACATTCATGTCCCGAATGGAAACTCGAGAAACACCTCCTTCGGTACTATTCCACCATATTTGGATGCCTGGGAAAGTTAATGAACCTTTTTATTTTGGAAGTGAACTTTTGATTCTTGGACAATAAGAGTGGCAACGTTTTATTACATTAAGAGTGGCAACTTTTGGTTCATGCACATTACGAGTGGTGAAATTTTGGCAACATACATGTCCCTAATGGAAACTCGAGAAACACCTCCTTCGGTACTATTCCACCATATTTGGATGTCTGGGAAAGTTAATGAACCTTTTTGTTTCGGAAGCGAACTTTTGATTCTTGCACATTAAGAGTGGCAACATTTTATTACATTAAGAGTGGCAACTTTTGGTCCTTGCACATTACGAGTGGCGACATTTTGGCAACATTCATGTCCCGATTGGAAAGTCGAGAAACACCTCCTTCGGTACTGTTCCACCATATTTTGATGGCTGGGAATGTTAATGAACTTTTTTGTATTGGAAGCGAACTTTTGATTCTTGACATTAAGAGTGGTGACGTTTTATAACATTCATGTTCTGAACAGAAACTCAAAAACACCTCCTTCTGTACTATTACACCATGTCAGAATGATTGGGCATGTTAATCTAACTTTTTATTCTAGAGACAAACTTTTGATTCTTGCCTATTACGAGTGGCGACGTTTTTGCAGCATTCGTGTCCTGAATGGAAACTCAAGAAACACGTCCTTTGGTACCATTCCACCATATTTGGATGCCTGGGCATGTTAATGAACTTTTTTATTCCGGAAGTGAACTTTTGATTCTTGCACATTACGAGTGGTGACGTTTTATAACATTCGTGTTCTGAACGGAAACTCGAAAAACACCTGCTTTGGTATTATTACTCCGTGTTAGGATGATTGGGCATGTTAATCTACCTTTTTGTTCCGGATGGAAACTTTTGGTTCTTGCACATTACGAGTGGCGACATTTTGGCCACATTCATGTCCCGAATGGAAACTCGAGAAACACATCCTTCGGTACTATTCCACCATATTTGGATGCGTGGGAAAGTTAATGAACCTTTTTGTTACAGAAGTGAACTTTCGATTCTTGCACATTAAGAGTGGTGACATTTTATAATATTCATGTTCTGAACAGAAACTCGAAAAAACACCTCCTTCTGTATGATTACACCATGTTAGAATGATTGGGCATGTTAATCTACCTTTTTGTTCCGGATGCGAACTTTTGGTTCTTGCACATTACGAGTGGCGCAATTTTGGCAACATTCATGTCCCGAATGGAAACTCAAGAAACACCTCCTTTGGTACTATTCCACCATATTTGGATGCCTGGGAAAATTAATGAACCTTTTTATTTTGGAAGTGAACTTTTGATTCTTGCACATTAAGAGTGGCAACGTTTTATTACATTAAGAGTGGCAACTTTTGGTTCATGCACATTACGAGTGGTGAAATTTTGGCAACATTCATGTCCCGAATGGAAACTCGAGAAACACCTCCTTCGGTACTATTCCACCATATTTGGATGTCTGGGAAGTTAATGAACCTTTTTGTTTCGGAAGCGAACTTTTTATTCTTGGACATTAAGAGTGGCAACATTTTATTACATTAAGAGTGGCATCTTTTGGTCCTTGCATATTACGAGTGGCGACATTTTGGCAACATTCATGTCCCGGTTGGAAAGTCGAGAAACACCTCCTTCGGTACTATTCCACCATATTTTGATGGCTGGGAATGTTAATGAACCTTTTTGTTTTGGAAGCGAACTTTGATTCTTGACATTAAGAGTGGCGACGTTTTATAACATTCATGTTCTGAACAGAAACTCAAAACACCTCCTTCTGTACTATTACACCATGTCAGAATGATTGGGCATGTTAATCTAACTTTTTATTCTAGAGGCAAACTTTTGATTCTTGCATATTACGAGTGGCAACGTTTTTGCAGCATTCGTGTCTTGAATGAAAACTCAAGAAACACGTCCTTTGGTACCATTCCACCATATTTGGATGCTTGGGCATGTTAATGAACTTTTTTATTCCGGAAGTGAACTTTTGATTCTTGCACATCATGAGTGGTGACGTTTCATAACACTCGTGTTCTGAACGGAAACTCGAAAAACACCTCCTTTGGTATTATTACTCCGTGTTAGGATGATTGGGCATGTGAATCTACCTTTTTGTTCCGGATGGAAACTTTTGGTTCTTGCACATTACGAGTGGTGGCATTTTGGCAACATTCATGTCCCGAAGGGAAACTCGAGAAACACCTCCTTCGGTACTATTCCACCATATTTGGATGCGTGGGAAAGTTAATGAACCTTTTTGTTTCAGAAGTGAACTTTCGATTCTTGCACATTAAGAGTGGTGGCATTTTATAATATTCGTGTTCTGAACAGAAACTCGAAAAACACCTCCTTCTGTACGATTACACCATGTTAGAATGATTGGGCATGTTAATCTAGCTTTTTGTTCCGGATGCGAACTTTTGGTTCTTGCACATTACGAGTGGCGCAATTTTGGCAACATTCATGTCCCGAATGGAAACTCAAGAAACACCTCCTTTGGTACTATTCCACCATATTTGGATGCCTGGGAAAATTAATGAACCTTTTTATTTTGGAAGTGAACTTTTGATTCTTGCACATTAAGAGTGGCAACGTTTTATTACATTAAGAGTGGCAACTTTTGGTTCATGCACATTACGAGTGGTGAAATTTTGGCAACATTCATGTCCCGAATGGAAACTCGAGAAACACCTCCTTCGGTACTATTCCACCATATTTGGATGTCTGAGAAAGTTAATGAACCTTTTTGTTTCGGAAGCGAACTTTTTATTCTTGGACATTAAGAGTGGCAACATTTTATTACATTAAGAGTGGCATCTTTTGGTCCTTGCACATTACGAGTGGCAACATTTTGGCAACATTCATGTCCCGATTGGAAAGTCGAGAAACACCTCCTTCGGTACTATTCCACCATATTTTGATGGCTGGGAATGTTAATGAACCTTTTGTTTTGGAAGCGAACTTTTGATTCTTGACATTAAGAGTGGCGACGTTTATAACATTCATGTTCTGAACAGAAACTCAAAACACCTCCTTCTGTACTATTACACCATGTCAGAATGATTGGGCATGTTAATCTAACTTTTTATTCTAGAGGCAAACTTTTGATTCTTGCATATTACGAGTGGCAACGTTTTTGCAGCATTCGTGTCTTGAATGAAAACTCAAGAAACACGTCCTTTGGTACCATTCCACCATATTTGGATGCTTGGGCATGTTCATGAACTTTTTTATTCCGGAAGTGAACTTTTGATTCTTGCACATCATGAGTGGTGACGTTTTATAACACTCGTGTTCTGAACGGAAACTCGAAAAACACCTCCTTTGGTATTATTACTCCGTGTTAGGATGATTGGGCATGTTAATCTACCTTTTTGTTCCGGATGCGAACTTTTGGTTCTTGCACATTACGAGTGGCGCCATTTTGGCAACATTCATGTCCCGAATGGAAACTCGAGAAACACCTCCTTCGGTACTATTCCACCATATTTGGATGTCTGGGAAAGTTAATGAACATTTTTATTTTGGAAGTGAACTTTTGATTCTTGCACATTAAGAGTGGCAACGTTTTATTACATTAAGAGTGGCATCTTTTGGTCCTTGCACATTACGAGTGGCGACATTTTGGCAACATTCATGTCCCGATTGGAAAGTCGAGAAACACCTCCTTCGGTACTATTCCACCATATTTGATGGCTGGGAATGTTAATGAACCTTTTTGTTTTGGAAGTGAACTTTTGATTCTTGACATTAAGAGTGGCGACGTTTTATAACATTCATGTTTTGAACAGAAACTCAAAAACACCTCCTTCTGTACTATTACACCATGTCAGAATGATTGGGCATGTTAATCTAACTTTTTATTCCAGAGGCGAACTTTTGATTCTTGCATATTACGAGTGGCGACGTTTTTGCAGCATTCGTGTCCTGAATGAAAACTCAAGAAACACGTCCTTTGGTACCATTCCACCATATTTGGATGATTGGGCATGTTAATCTACCTTTTTGTTCCGGATGGAAACTTTTGGTTCTTGCACATTACGAGTGGCGACATTTTGGCCACATTCATGTCCCGAATGGAAACTCGAGAAACACATCCTTCGGTACTATTCCACCATATTTGGATGCGTGGGAAAGTTAATGAACCTTTTTGTTACAGAAGTGAACTTTCGATTCTTGCACATTAAGAGTGGTGACATTTTATAATATTCATGTTCTGAACAGAAACTCGAAAAACACCTCCTTCTGTATGATTACACCATGTTAGAATGATTGGGCATGTTAATCTACCTTTTTGTTCCGGATGCGAACTTTTGGTTCTTGCACATTACGAGTGGCGCAATTTTGGCAACATTCATGTCCCGAATGGAAACTCAAGAAACACCTCCTTTGGTACTATTCCACCATATTTGGATGCCTGGGAAAATTAATGAACCTTTTTATTTTGGAAGTGAACTTTTGGATTCTTGCACATTAAGAGTGGCAACGTTTTATTACATTAAGAGTGGCAACTTTTGGTTCATGCACATTACAAGTGGTGAAATTTTGGCAACATTCATGTCCCGAATGGAAACTCGAGAAACACCTCCTTCGGTACTATTCCACCATATTTGGATGTCTGGGAAAGTTAATGAACCTTTTTGTTTCGGAAGCGAACTTTTTATTCTTGGACATTAAGATGGCAACATTTTATTACATTAAGAGTGGCATCTTTTGGTCCTTGCACATTACGAGTGGCGACATTTTGGCAACATTCATGTCCCGGTTGGAAAGTCGAGAACACCTCCTTCGGTACTATTCCACCATATTTTGATGGCTGGGAATGTTAATGAACCTTTTTGTTTGGAAGCGAACTTTTGATTCTTGACATTAAGAGTGGCGACGTTTTATAACATTCATGTTCTGAACAGAAACTCAAAAACACCTCCTTCTGTACTATTACACCATGTCAGAATGATTGGGCATGTTAATCTAACTTTTATTCTAGAGGCAAACTTTTGATTCTTGCATATTACGAGTGGCAACGTTTTTGCAGCATTCGTGTCTTGAATGAAAACTCAAGAAACACGTCCCTTGGTACCATTCCACCATATTTGGATGCTTGGGCATGTTAATGAACTTTTTTATTCCGGAAGTGAACTTTTGATTCTTGCACATCATGAGTGGTGACGTTTCATAACACTCGTGTTCTGAACGGAAACTCGAAAAACACCTCCTTTGGTATTATTACTCCGTGTTAGGATGATTGGGCATGTGAATCTACCTTTTTGTTCCGGATGGAAACTTTTGGTTCTTGCACATTACGAGTGGTGGCATTTTGGCAACATTCATGTCCCGAAGGGAAACTCGAGAAACACCTCCTTCGGTACTATTCCACCATATTTGGATGCGTGGGAAAGTTAATGAACCTTTTTGTTTCAGAAGTGAACTTTCGATTCTTGCACATTAAGAGTGGTGGCATTTTATAATATTCGTGTTCTGAACAGAAACTCGAAAAACACCTCCTTCTGTACGATTACACCATGTTAGAATGATTGGGCATGTTAATCTACCTTTTTGTTCCGGATGCGAACTTTTGGTTCTTGCACATTACGAGTGGCGCATTTTGGCAACATTCATGTCCCGAATGGAAACTCAAGAAACACCTCCTTTGGTACTATTCCACCATATTTGGATGCCTGGGAAAATTAATGAACCTTTTTATTTTGGAAGTGAACTTTTGATTCTTGCACATTAAGAGTGGCAACGTTTTATTACATTAAGAGTGGCAACTTTTGGTTCATGCACATTACGAGTGGTGAAATTTTGGCAACATTCATGTCCCGAATGGAAACTCGAGAAACACCTCCTTCGGTACTATTCCACCATATTTGGATGTCTGGGAAAGTTAATGAACCTTTTTGTTTCGGAAGCGAACTTTTTATTCTTGGACATTAAGAGTGGCAACATTTTATTACATTAAGAGTGGCATCTTTTGGTCCTTGCACATTACGAGTGGCGACATTTTGGCAACATTCATGTCCCGATTGGAAAGTCGAGAAACACCTCCTTCGGTACTATTCCACCATATTTTGATGGCTGGGAATGTTAATGAACCTTTTTGTTTTGGAAGCGAACTTTTGATTCTTGACATTAAGAGTGGCGACGTTTTATAACATTCATGTTCTGAACAGAAACTCAAAAACACCTCCTTCTGTACTATTACACCATGTCAGAATGATTGGGCATGTTAATCTAACTTTTTATTCTAGAGGCAAACTTTTGATTCTTGCATATTACGAGTGGCAACGTTTTTGCAGCATTCGTGTCTTGAATGAAAACTCAAGAAACACGTCCTTTGGTACCATTCCACCATATTTGGATGCTTGGGCATGTTCATGAACTTTTTTATTCCGGAAGTGAACTTTTGATTCTTGCACATCATTAGTGGTGACGTTTTATAACACTCGTGTTCTGAACGGAAACTCGAAAAACACCTCCTTTGGTATTATTACTCCGTGTTAGGATGATTGGGCATGTTAATCTACCTTTTTGTTCCGGATGTGAACTTTTGGTTCTTGCACATTACGAGTGGCGCCATTTTGGCAACATTCATGTCCCGAATGGAAACTCGAGAAACACCTCCTTCGGTACTATTCCACCATATTTGGATGTCTGGGAAAGTTAATGAACATTTTTATTTTGGAAGTGAACTTTTGATTCTTGCACATTAAGAGTGGCAACGTTTTATTACATTAAGAGTGGCATCTTTTGGTCCTTGCACATTACGAGTGGCGACATTTTGGCAACATTCATGTCCCGATTGGAAAGTCGAGAAACACCTCCTTCGTACTATTCCACCATATTTGATGGCTGGGAATGTTAATGAACCTTTTTGTTTTGGAAGCGAACTTTTGATTCTTGACATTAAGAGTGGCGACGTTTTATAACATTCATGTTTGAACAGAAACTCAAAAACACCTCCTTCTGTACTATTACACCATGTCAGAATGATTGGGCATGTTAATCTAACTTTTTATTCCAGAGGCGAACTTTTGATTCTTGCATATTACGAGTGGCGACGTTTTTGCAGCATTCGTGTCCTGAATGAAAACTCAAGAAACACGTCCTTTGGTACCATTCCACCATATTGGATGCTTGGGCATGTTAATGAACTTTTTTATTCGGAAGTGAACTTTTGATTCTTGCACATTACGAGTGTTGATGTTTTATAACATTCGTGTTATGAACGGAAACTCGAAAAACACCTCCTTAGGTATTATTACTCCGTGTTAGGCTGATTGGGCATGTTAATCTACCTTTTTGTTCCGGATGGAACTTTGGTTCTTGCACATTACGAGTGGCGACATTTTGGCAACATTCATGTCCCGAATGGAAACTCGAGAAACACCTCCTTCGGTACTATTCCACCATATTTGGATTTCTGGGAAAGTTAATGAACCTTTTTATTTTGGAAGTGAACTTTGATTCTTGGACAATAAGAGTGGCAACGTTTTATTACATTAAGAGTGGCAACTTTTGGTTCATGCACATTACGAGTGGTGAAATTTTGGCAACATTCATGTCCCGAATGGAAACTCGAGAAACACCTCCTTCGGTACTATTCCACCATATTTGGATGTCTGGGAAAGTTAATGAACCTTTTTGTTTCGGAAGCGAACTTTTGATTCTTGCACATTAAGAGTGGCAACATTTTATTACATTAAGAGTGGAAACTTTTGGTCCTTGCACATTACGAGTGGCGACATTTTGGCAACATTCATGTCCCGATTGGAAAGTCGAGAAACACCTCCTTCGGTACTGTTCCACCATATTTTGATGGCTGGGAATGTTAATGAACTTTTTTGTATTGGAAGCGAACTTTTGATTCTTGACATTAAGAGTGGTGACGTTTTATAACATTCATGTTCTGAACAGAAACTCAAAAACACCTCCTTCTGTACTATTACACCATGTCAGAATGATTGGGCATGTTAATCTAACTTTTTATTCTAGAGACAAACTTTTGATTCTTGCCTATTACGAGTGGCGACGTTTTTGCAGCATTCGTGTCCTGAATGAAAACTCAAGAAACACGTCCTTTGGTACCATTCCACCATATTTGGATGCCTGGGCATGTTAATGAACTTTTTTATTCCGGAAGTGAACTTTTGATTCTTGCACATTACGAGTGGTGACGTTTTATAACATTCGTGTTCTGAACGGAAACTCGAAAAACACCTGCTTTGGTATTATTACTCCGTGTTAGGATGATTGGGCATGTTAATCTACCTTTTTGTTCCGGATGGAAACTTTTGGTTCTTGCACATTACGAGTGGCGACATTTTGGCCACATTCATGTCCCGAATGGAAACTCGATAAACACATCCTTCGGTACTATTCCACCATATTTGGATGCGTGGGAAAGTTAATGAACCTTTTTGTTACAGAGTGACTTTCGATTCTTGCACATTAAGAGTGGTGACATTTATAATATTCATGTTCTGAACAGAAACTCGAAAAACACCTCCTTCTGTATGATTACACCATGTTAGAATGATTGGGCATGTTAATCTACCTTTTTGTTCCGGATGCGAACTTTTTGGTTCTTGCACATTACGAGTGGCGCAATTTTGGCAACATTCATGTCCCGAATGGAAACTCAAGAAACACCTCCTTTGGTACTATTCCACCATATTTGGATGCCTGGGAAAATTAATGAACCTTTTTATTTGGAAGTGAACTTTTGATTCTTGCACATTAGAGTGGCAACGTTTATTACATTAAGAGTGGCAACTTTTGGTTCATGCACATTACGAGTGGTGAAATTTTGGCAACATTCATGTCCCGAATGGAAACTCGAGAAACACCTCCTTCGGTACTATTCCACCATATTTGGATGTCTGGGAAAGTTAATGAACCTTTTTGTTTCGGAAGCGAACTTTGATTCTTGGACATTAAGAGTGGCATCTTTTGGTCCTTGCACATTACGAGTGGCGACATTTTGGCAACATTCATGTCCCGATTGGAAAGTCGAGAAACACCTCCTTCGGTACTATTCCACCATATTTTGATGGCTGGGAATGTTAATGAACCTTTTTGTTTTGGAAGCGAACGTTTGATTCTTGACATTAAGAGTGGCGACGTTTTATAACATTCATGTTCTGAACAGAAACTCAAAAACACCTCCTTCTTCACTATTACACCGTGTCAGAATGATTGGGCATGTTAATCTAACTTTTTATTCTAGAGGCAAACTTTTGATTCTTGCATATTACGAGTGGCAACGTTTTTGCAGCATTCGTGTCTTGAATGAAAACTCAAGAAACACGTCCTTTGGTACCATTCCACCATATTTGGATGCTTGGGCATGTTAATGAACTTTTTTATTCCGGAAGTGAACTTTGATTCTTGCACATTACGAGTGGTGACGTTTATAACATTCGTGTTATGAACGGAAACTCGAAAAACACCTCCTTAGGTATTATTACTCCGTGTTAGGCTGATTGGGCATGTTAATCTACCTTTTTGTTCCGGATGGAAACTTTTGGTTCTTGCACATTACGAGTGGCGACATTTTGGCAACATTCATGTCCCGAATGGAAACTCGAGAAACACCTCCTTCGGTACTATTCCACCATATTTGGATGCCTGGGAAAGTTAATGAACCTTTTTATTTTGGAAGTGAACTTTTGATTCTTGGACAATAAGAGTGGCAACGTTTTATTACATTAAGAGTGGCAACTTTTGGTTCATGCACATTACGAGTGGTGAAATTTTGGCAACATTCATGTCCGAATGGAAACTCGAGAAACACCTCCTTCGGTACTATTCCACCATATTTGGATGTCTGGGAAAGTAATGAACCTTTTGTTCGGAAGCGAACTTTTGATTCTTGCACATTAAGAGTGGCAACATTTTATTACATTAAGAGTGGCAACTTTTGGTCTTGCACATTACGAGTGGCGACATTTTGGCAACAGTCATGTCCCGATTGGAAAGTCGAGAAACACCTCCTTCGGTACTGTTCCACCATATTTTGATGGCTGGGAATGTTAATGAACTTTTTGTATTGGAAGCGAACTTTTGATTCTTGACATTAAGAGTGGCGACGTTTTATAACATTCATGTTCTGAACAGAAACTCAAAAACACCTCCTTCTGTACTATTACACCATGTCAGAATGATTGGGCATGTTAATCTAACTTTTTATTCTAGAGGCAACTTTTGATTCTTGCCTATTACGAGTGGCGACGTTTTTGCAGCATTCGTGTCCTGAATGAAAACTCAGAAACACGTCCTTTGGTACCATTCCACCATATTTGGATGCCTGGGCATGTTAATGAACTTTTTTATTCCGGAAGTGAACTTTTGATTCTTGCACATTACGAGTGGTGATGTTTTATAACATTCGTGTTCTGAACGGAAACTCGAAAAACACCTCCTTTGGTATTATTACTCCGTGTTAGGATGATTGGGCATGTTAATCTACCTTTTTGTTCCGGATGGAAACTTTTGGTTCTTGCACATTACGAGTGGCGACATTTTGGCCACATTCATGTCCCGAATGGAAACTCGGAAACACATCCTTCGGTACTATTCCACATATTTGGATGCGTGGGAAAGTTAATGAACCTTTTGTTACAGAAGCGAACTTTCGATTCTTGCACATTAAGAGTGGTGACATTTATAATATTCATGTTCTGAACAGAAACTCGAAAAACACCTCCTTCTGTACGATTACACCATGTTAGAATGATTGGGCATGTTAATCTACCTTTTTGTTCCGGATGCGAACTTTTGGTTCTTGCACATTACTAGTGGCGCAAT